>PVLC010006990.1:0-65928 GCA_004027655.1 Graphiurus murinus | reverse complement strand
ACTGGGGATGGAACCCAGGGGCATTCTACCTCCGAGCTATACCCCCAGCCCTATTATTTTTTTATTCTTTATTTTGAAACCGAGTCTCACTAAGTTGCGGAGTGCCTCACTAAGCAGCTGAGGCTGGCCGCGAACCCGGATCCCCTGGTCTCAGCCTCCCGAATGCTGGGATTACAAGCGTGCGCCACCACGCCCGGCTTATTTATCTATCTATTTATTTATTTATTTATGTTACTGGGGATTGAACCAAGGGGCATTTTAATCCTAAGATAGATTTCCAGCCCTATTTTAGTTTTCAGTATGAAACAGGATAGCACTAAGTTGCTGAAAGTCTCACTAAGTTGCTGAGGTTGGCCTCAAACCTGCAATCCTCCTGTCTCAGCCTCCTATGTACTGGAATTACAGGTGTGTGCCACTACACCTGGCTGGCAAATATTTATTAAGCATGCACTATGTGCCAAGCACTATAGTCAAGCTTTTGATGAATCATTTCAGATAATAAAAAAACAAATTATTAATTTAGATACTACTTATCTATTCCCATCTATAAAGAGGTGGAAATTGAGAATGAGAGATTATGAAACTTCCCCTATGTCATACAGATAAGTGGTATAGGATTTGAACCTAAGCCATCTTCAAACATTTAATCACTAAAATATATGTTTCATAATCACTAAAATAGGTGTTTCATAAGCATTTTTTCTCACCTAATCCTCAAAATAACCTACCAGTTAGATATTTATAATCTTATAAATGAGAAAATTGAGGCTAAGAAACCTTCAAGAGTGTCATTTGGTTCTAGGCTATATAGATGCTAATCAATAGCAACATAGAAATTTCTACTTATCATACTTGTAGCTATACTTGACCCAATGTGGAAAGGGCTGACCAAAAAAGGTCTACCTTTTTCTACATAAAAATAGTTTACTTATTTATAGAACAATGGAACAGAATAGAGAGCATAGATGTAAACCAATTTTAAATCTGCAGATGTAAATCTGCAATCAATTGATTTTAACAAAGGTGCAAAAACATGCATTAGAGAAAAGATAGTCATTTCAATAAATGATGGAGGAAAATTAGATATTCACATGCATAAGAATGGAACTATATCCATATTTTTACCATTTACACAAAACAACTAAAAATGGATTAAAGACTTAAATGAAAGACCTGAAAGCCATTCATCTATCGATGGACATCTTGGCTGCTTCCATAGTTTGGCTATTGTGAATTGTGCAGCTATAAACATAGATACACATACATCGGTCTGATAGTTTGGTTTCCATTCTTTTGGGTAGATACCCAGAAGTGGTATTGCTGGGTCATAAGGTAGGTTTATTCCCATTCGTCTGAGGATCCTCCATACTGTTTTCCAAAGTGGTTGCACAAGTTTGCAATCCCACCAACAATGTATTAGGGTTCCCAATTCTCCACACCTTCGCCAGCATTTGTTGTTGTTTGAGCTTTGATGATTGCCATTCTGATTGGGGTTAGGTGAAATCTCAAGGTGGTTTTGATTTGCATCTCCCTGATTGCCAATGATGTGGAACATTTCCTCATACATTTATTGGCCATTTGTATTTCTTCTTTTGTGAAGTGTCTATTTAGATCCTTTGCCCATTTTTGATTGGATTATTTGCTTTCTTGGCTGTGATTTTCTTGAGTTCTTTGTATATCCTAGATATTAGACCTCTATCTGAACAGTAACTGGCAAAAATCTTCTCCCAGTCTGTAGGCTCTCTGTTGAGATTCTTGATAGTTTCCTTTGCTGCACAGAAGCTCTTCAGTTTAATGCAATCCCATGTATTGATCTTCCTTTGAGTTGCTTGTGCTTTGGAGGTCTTGTTGAGAAAGTTTTTACCTGTGCCTATGTGTTGAAGTGTAGGTCCTATGCCCTATAGCCAAACTATGGAAGCAGCCAAGATGTTCATCGATAGATGAATGGATTACAAAACTATGGGATATGTACACAATGGAATTTTACTCAGCCATAAAGAAGAACAAAATCATGTTCTTTGCAGGGAAATGGATGCAACTGGAAGGCATTATGTTAAGTGAGATTAGCCAGTCACAAAGAGTAAAAAAGCATATGTTCTCCCTAATATACGAATGTTAGGGAGAAGATGGGGATAAGAGGGTCCCCAGATGAAAAAAGTAGAGACCCTCGATAAACAAAGAAGTTGATTTAAACAAAGAAGATGTACGGGGGGGGGAAGGGGGGAGGACATCCTAAGGCACATGATGTACTAACACAATTATATCAAGGTCACTCACTAAACTGAACTTGAGAGGGAGGGAGGGCGAGGGAGTGGGGTGGGAATTCGGGAAGGAGTCAGATGAGAAATGTGTGCACGTTTGTCTCTATCAATTCATACCTAACAAAGATGTATACATACAAAGCATGAACTATTACAATAAAAAAATTTTTTAAAAAAAGACCTGAAATTATGAATCTACTAGGAGAAACTAAAAAAAATTCCAGGGAAATACTTCAGAATATTGGAATATGCCGGAAAATTTTTGGACAAGCCATGTGAAACGAAAGCAAAAATAGACAAATGAGCTTACATCAAACCAAAAATACCTCATGAAAAAAGAAAGACAACAATCAAGAGACTGAAGAGAGAAACGAAAGCATGGAAGAAAATATACATCTCACACAAGGTTAATATTCAGAGTACAGAGCCACTCTATAACCCAGCTATATCATTCTTCAGTGTATTTCCAAAAGAATTAAAGGCAGGATACTATAATGGTACAGGCATATCCATGTTTATTGCAGTACAATTCACAGTAGCCGAATTATGGAATCGACCAAGGTGTCTGTCAACAGATGACTGGATAAAGAAAATGAGGTATATACTCGTGCCCTGCAGAAGGGAGGGAAGAAAATGAGGTATATACTCACAATAGAGTTTTACTCATCCATAAAGAAGAAAACAAAAAGTATGTTATTTGCAGGAAAATTGATAGAACTGGAGAACATCGTGATGAGTATCATCAGCCAGTCTCAGAAGTCAAGGGCTGTGTATTTTCTCTATAAATGGAAGCTAGAGAGAAAATAGGAAGAAAATACACATCTCACACAAGGTATAGAGAAGCTAGAGAGAAAAGAGGAAGAAAATATACATCTCACACAAGGTTAGTATTCAGAGTACAGAGCTACCATATAACCCAGCTATATCATTCTTCATATGCCTTCTGGCCATTTGTATGCTATCTCATATTAACCTTCAGATATGGACATAACATTATTTGCGTATCATCCCCTCAATCCTCCATTTGCCCCTCCCCATAAACCTCACCTCATCCCCTTCTCATTACATTTTATGGCTGAATAATATTCCATTGTGTATACATCCATGGTGTATTTCTTAGCTATTATAAATAGTGCTGTGGTGAACATAGAAGTCCAGGTGTCTCTTCAGCATACTGATTTCATTTCCTTTGGGTATATACCAGTAATGGGATTGCTAGATCATAGAATATTTCTGTTTTTAATTTTTTGGTCAACTTCCATACTATTTTCCATCATGTCCATACTAGTTTACATTCCCACCAGCAGTGTGCAAAGGTCCCTTTTCTCTACATTCTCTCTAGTACTTTTTATCTTTTGTCTTTTTGATAGTAGTCATCCTGACTGGAGTAAGATAATATCTCATTATGGTTTTGATTGGCATGTCCCTGATGCTAGGTTGATGAGAGTCTCACTACTTACTGTCATTGTCCTCAAACCTGTGATCCTCCTGTCTCAGCCTCCCAAGTACTGGGCATTCTACCTTTGAGCTGCACCCCCAGTCTTATTTTATTTTTTATTTGAAAAAATGGTCTCACAAAGTTGCTGAGAGTCTTGCTAACTTGCCAAGGCTGGGTCTGAATCTGCAATTCACCTGTCTCAATCTCCCAAGTACTAAGATACAGGAATACACCACCAAGCCCGCGAAATTTTTATGTTTTCAGGATCAATTAAAATAAACTTTATTAACATGAATGTGTGGATTTCTTCAAATTCTCTTTCAGAATCTATTGAGATGATTATGTGATATATGTCCTTAGTTTTGTTTGTGTAGTGAATTACATGGATTGTTTTTTGTATGTTGAACTATCCTTGTTTCCCTGAAATGAACCCAACTTGACCGTGGTATGTAATTTTCTTGATATGGTTTTGTATGTGTGTTGCTAATATTTTGTTTAGAAGTTTTATGCCTAAGTTCATCGTGATATTCATTTGTGATTTTCTTTCCTTGAGATTTCTTTACTTGGTTTTGGTATTAAGATGATACTGTCAAGACATAAGCACAAGTAAAAAATCTTCCTCAACAAGACCCCAAAGGCACAAAAATTCAAAATGAGGATCAATATGTGGGATTATATTAAACCGAAGAGCTTCTGTACAGAATGGGAGAAGATTTTTTGTCACCTACTGATAGAGGACTAATATCTAGAATATACAAGAATGCAAGAAACTCACCACCAAAAAACAAATAACACAATTAAAAAACGAACAAGTGAAGTAAATAGAAACTTCACAAAAGAAGAAATACAAATGACCAGTAAGTATATGAAAAAATGTTCAACATTTTTAGCAATCAGAGAGACACAAATCAAAACTACCCTGAGATTTTACCTAACTCAAATTAGAATGGCAATCACTAAAAACACAAACAACAACAAATGCAGGTGAGGATGTGGAGAATCAGGAACTCTAATATATTTCTGGTAGAATTGTAAATTAGTGCAACCATTTTGGAAAACTATGGAAGATCCTCAAAAGAATGGGAATGAACCTACCATATGACCCAGCAATACCACTTCTGGGTATCTATCCAAAAGAATGGTAATCAAACTACCAGACTAATACATGCATATCTGTGTTTATAGCAACACAATTCTCAATTTCCAAACTATGGAACCAGCCAAGATGTCCATCAACAGATGAATGGATTACAAAACTATGGGATATGTACACAATAAAATCTTACTCAGATATAAAGAAGAATAAAATTATGTCATTCACAGGGAAGTGGATGGAACTGGAAAACACTACGCTAAGTGAGATTAGTCAGTCACAAAAATGAAAAGTCAGAGAAATTGGGACACAGGAGGGACTTCAGACAAAAAAGGAGAAACCTTACTGGAGTGAAGCAGGGTATCTAACTGATGGAGATAGGAGGGGGAGGAAAACTTTATGAAGGAAGCACTTCAATAGACATTATGTATATACACAAATTTATCAATGTCAATCACAATGTCATGCATGGGGAGGGTGAGAGCTGGCGGGAAGCTCATCAAGTGCTGTGTGCTTATATGTCTCTATCTATCGCTCTGAACTTCATCATGATGTATGATTACAATGAATCAATAATAATAATAAATAAGTACATTTAACTTAAATTTAACAAATAAATTATAAAGTTAAAAAAAGAAACCAGTGGCCAGATGTAAAACCAAAGGCCATGAATGTATTTTCCTTTTTCGTGTAAGAAAAGAAAGAACTCAGATTTATACTGTGCTATGAGTCCATAGGCAGATTTTAAATTCAGTATCCCATTAATGTGTAAATTTTATGAGTACTGTTAATATAGTCCCAGGTTAAAAAAAAAGTTAAATGTTAGAGTTGTCGATGTTTTAGAAATTTTAATGAAGAATAATGTTGTAAGTATTTTTATGTATAATTTTCCATTAGGCCTCAGGCTCTGTTATCTTAAAATTATTCAAAGGGTAGGCTCTAGTTTTCCAGTAATGATCATACATTATTGATTTCTCAGGAACCAATGTCTTATCAGCAAGGCATGTCAGTAAAAAATGATAGCTTAAAGAAGAAGGCTTATTATGTAGTCTTAGAATGGGAAATGGAGAGAGAGAGAGAGAAAGAAAGAAAGAGAGAAAGATAGAGAGAGAGAGTCTAACTAATGATTTCTTTGTATTCCTGAGAAAAACAGAGGTAAGCCGGGAAATGGATTTCAGCAGTTTTTGTCACTAATCTTTGATTGAAATGCTATAATACCATCCCCATCTAACTATCACACAAAACTGTTTATATGTTCACAGAAAAAAGTCACACTCCATTCTCAGAATTGATTCTTGTTCTCTAGATAGACTGGTGAAAGCACAAGCCATACTACCAAACTTTTTAATTTAAAAATCACAATTTCAGTATAAATGGAATATACATGACTGCCATTTAATGACTATTTTAAGTAGTCCTGAATGTTGAATAATCATTACCAATTTATGTAAGTTCTGCTCATTTTATTGCCAAGTTAGCCATTTTACCTCAAACAGTGCTACTCAGTGAGGAGGGGAGATTTTACTTCCCAGAGACATTTGTCAATGTTTCTAGATATTTTTAGTTGTCACAGCTGGGAGAGTGGTATGTAAAAGGAGAGCAATTGAGTAAATTGGGTAGAATTTGGGAATGGTAACAAGCGTCATACAATGTAGAGGACTGCCCCCTATAAGAAAGACTCACCTGGCCCCAAATATCAGTAGCACCCAGGTTTCAAAACCCTGATATGAAGTCTAGATAGTTTCTTTAAGGTGTTTTTTAAAGTACAAGTTCCACCCACAACTTTTTCTCAATCGTGTTTTAGCAATTTTGCTCACAAGTATTTCATAGATTTAAGGGCAAGTAAAAGTCACAACTACTAAAATTAATGTTAGGTAAAAATTTTCATCTCTATGACAGAGGTTGAAAGGCAAATTAAACTAATGTTTTTTTTTGTTAGTTGGTACATTATAATCATACATCTTGTCAAAGTTCTGGATGATAGACATACATGCACACAGTACTCATTGAACCCTCCTCCATTCCCTCCCCCTTCCCTCCTTGGCTTGCTCTGTAGTGATTGGCTTTGGTAAGTTTGTGTATATACATCATGTTCATTGAAGTGCTTCTCTCTTCAGGTCTTCCTCCCCACTCCCATTTCTCTCAGTTAGGTCCCTTCCTTCACTCCACTAAGGTTTCTCTCCCTTTGTCTGGAGTTCCTCCTATGTCCCAATTTCTTCCTAGCTTCTGCATATGAGGAAGAACATCTGACCTTTCATTTTTGTGACTGACTAATCTCAGGTACCATAATATTCTCCATTTCCATATATTTCCCTACAAATGACATAATTTTGTTCTCCTTTATTGCTAAGTTGAATTCCATTGTGTATATACATCATAGTTTTGTAATCCATTCATCTGTTGATGGATATCTCAACTGATTCCATAGTCTGACATTTGTAAAGTGTGCAGCTATAAACATACATATGCCTGCATTACTATGGTAGTTTAGTTTCCATTATTTTGGATAGATACTCAGGAGTGGTATAGTTGGGTCACATGGTAGGTTCATTCCCATTCTTGAGAGAATCCTCCACACTGTTTTCCAAAGTGGTTGCACTATTTTGCAATCCCATGAACAAATTGTTTGTGTTTTTATGATTGCCATTCTAACTGGGGTTAGGTGAAATTTCAGGGCAGTTTTGATTTATACCTCTCTGATTACTAATGATTTTGAGCACTTTTTCATATATTTATTGGCTATTTGTATTTCCTTTTGCTGAAGTATCTATTTTGTTCACTTGCCCACTTTTGATTGGGTTATTTTTTTTTTTGGCAGTGAGTGTCTTGAGTTCTGTGTGTTCTAGATAATAACCCTCTATGAGAGGAGTATTTGGCAAAGAACTTTTCCCATTCTGTCGAGTTTCTTGATCATTCCCTTTATTGCACAGAATCTCTTCAGATTAAGGCAATCCCACATATTAATCCTCATTTAATTTCTTGTGACTTTGGGGCCTTATTGAGAAAGTTTTCACCTGTGCCTATGTGTTGAAGTGTTGGACCTATTCCCTCTTCAAGTAACTACAATGTCTCTGGTCTAATTTCTAGATCTTTGATCTATCTTAAATTGACTCTTGTGCAGGGTGAGAAAGTGGTGTTCTTTATTTCCATTTTTCTGTATATGGATACCCAGTTTTGCCAACACCATTTGTTGAAGAGACTATTTTTTTTCCAGCATATGTTTTTGGCCACTTTGTTAAAAATTAATTGGCGTTAAGGATGTGGATTTGTTTCTCAGTCTTGCATTCTTCTCCATTGGTATATGTGTCTGCTTTTGTGTCAATAGCATGTTGTGTTTACTATGATGGTTCTATTGCATAGTTTGAAGTCAGGTATTGTGATCCCTCCTGCATAGTTCTTATTGCTGAGAACTATTCTGGTAGTTTACTACAAACTTAGTTAATTAAAACTACACAAGTCATTTGCTTATAGTTCTGCAGGTCAGATGTCTGACATAAGTCTCACTGTACTAAAAGCAATGTACTGGCAGGGCTATATTCCATTCTGGAGGCTCTAGGGAAAAGTTCATCCTTGCCTTTTCCAACTTCTAGAGACTACCCACAGTCCTTGACTTTGGGCCTCTTTCATCCATCTCTGAAATAGGGATGGGAGACTGATTCCTTCTCTTGCATACCATGGGAACTGTGATGACTTCTTCTGCTTTCCTCTTCCACTTGAGATTTCATTGGTCCCAACCCATGATCCAAGATGGCCTCCCATTTTAAGGTTACTTGATTAGCAACCTGAATTTCACCTGCAACCTTAATTATTCTTTACCATGTAAGGTCACATGTTTATAAGTTGACAATTTGAACATGGGCATCTTTGAAGAAGACATTATTCTTCTAACCACATCTATATAAAAGTGAAATATTAGAAGTTTCAGAATCCACCAATGAGTACAAAGAGAAAATCAGGCAGTATCCAATAAGCTCAAGCTTAATTAGATATTTTAATATTATAGTCAAACTGTATTGTATCATTCTTTTTTTTTTTTTTTTTTTTTTTTGCGGTACTGGGGATTGAACTTAGGGGCATTCTACCTCCGAGCTATACCCCCAGCCCTATTTTTTTATTCTTTATTTTTGAAACCGGGTCTCACTAAGTTGCGGAGGGCCTCACTAGGTAGCTGAGGCTGGCCGCGAACCCGGATCCTCCGGTCTCAGCCTCCCGAATGCTGGGATTACAAGCGTGCGCCACCACGCCCGGCTGTATTGTATCATTCTTGATCTGATTAACTCCTTGGTTATAAATTCAATCAACTTTTTCTTATAGCAAGATATATAAAGTATCAAACTCATCCTGTCCCCCAAAATGAATACATAGTACAGATTCAGCCACTATATCATGTTGTAATTAGAACCAACCACAACTTCTGAACTCAGCCCTCTATTTCACTCTAAAATTTCCATTGCAGTTATAATTTTTCTATAGTTTTCTCATATGTGAGCTTGTCTAAGATCATTACATTAGTGAGGTTGATACCACCAGAGAATTCCTCTGGGGTATCTTATATTTCTGGAAATAATCCCTGTAATGTCTCTTTCTGATATATTGGTCTCTGTGGACCTGAAAATATTACCAAGATGTTTTTACTAGGAGAAAAAGTCATCTGTAACTGACTTCTGCAATCATGTTAAGAATATCAGAAAGGCAAAGAAATGTCTACCTTCTAAAATGATAAAATTTCTACCAGGGTCCAAGTTCAAATGAAATTCTCTTCTTCTAACACATCAGCTAACCCAACACTAGATGCCTGAGGATAGTCATTATCAATAAGATACTGAGTGGTTCAGTACAGAAATTACCAGAACAAAAAACAAATTGTCTAAGTCCAAGCAAAAAAATATTTTGGGGTGTTAATTTCCCTGTTACTCTGCAAGAGTCATTGCAGAATGGGAGAAGTGACATTTCTTACCATTTAACCATTTATATATCTCTAAGGATGATTCAGAATTTTAAGAATAGTTTCTTTACTTCAAATGCCACAAGAATAATTAAGAAGATTTTCCATGTGTTGTTGTGTAAATAATTTTGAGTTTTATAGATTGAAAATGATTTTTATCTCTCTGATTAGCAATCAGAGAGATGCAAATCAAAACTACCTTGAGATTTCACCTAACTCCAATCAGAATTGCAATCATAAAAAACACGAACAACAACAAATGCTGGCAAGGGTGTGGAGAAGTGAGAACCCTAATACATTGTTGGTGGGATTGCAAATTAGTGCAACTACTTTGGAAAACAGTATGGAGGATCCTAAGACGAATGGGAATGAACTTACCATATGATCCAGCAATACCACTTCTGGGTATCTACCCAAAAGAATGGAAACCAAACTATCAGACTGACACATGCGTATCTATGTTTATAGCTGCACAATTCACAATTGCCAAACTATAGAAACAGCCCAGATGTCCATCAACAGATGAATGGATTACAAAACTATGGGATATGTACACAGTGGAATTTTACTCAACCATAAAGAAGAACAAAATCATATTATTTGCATGGAAATGGATGCAACTGGAAAACATGTTAAGTGAGATTAGTCAGTCACAAAGGGTAAAAAAGCATATGTTCTCCCTACTATGCAGATGCTAGGGAGAAGATGGGGCATAAGAGGGACTCCAGATGAAAAAGGAAAAACCCTAGATAAGCAAAGAAGTTGACTTAACTGAAGGTGATGGATGGGGGGGGCACCCTAATGCACATGATGTACTTTCACAAATATATCAAAGTCAATCACTAAACTGAACTTGAGAAGGAAGGGCGAGGGAGTGGGGTGGGAATTGGGAAGGGGTTAAATGAGAAATGTGTGCATAGATGCCTTTATAAGCTTGCATCTAACAAGGATGTATGATTACAAAGAGCCAATTAATAAAAAATAAAAAAGGAAAATGATTTTTTTTGAAAAAGAAACAGGTAGTATCATAGACTCAACCCAAAATGTACTAACCTTACCATGAGCAGAGATATAAAAAAAAGTCATAGCTACGTTATTAGTGTCACAAGTTTATTTGGCATGCTTCATCATGAACTTGTAAATTCACTCATGTTATTAAAGAGTCATATTGCTCATAAAGGTTTATGACATGATTTATATTCATGTGTAGTACACTTGGTGGCTAGATTTTTTTAATAACAAAATATTGGACAGGGCATAAGTGCTATCGCTGATAGATATTTTCATAGCATCTGCCTCTTTGTACATACACTGAGTCCAGTGATTGGGAACATGTTGGAAGAAAACATGCACACTTCATTATACAATATAATTAGTGTTGGCCATAAGACCTAAGCTAGTTTTTATCATACTGTCAGAGCCAATGAATATCTAAGGCAATTTCAAACTGAAATAAATGTGCTTTAGCAATAACTGCTTCAGGAGACTGTGACTTTATGTAATTCGATATTTCTATCTTGGACCAATTATGTTAACAGCAAGTTGTTCTTACCTTGGCTAGACAATATGACATTGGTGTCATCCATTTTGTCAGAGCGACCTTCTAGAGATATTAGTGGGTTTGTCAAGGCTATTTGAGTGATCAACTTTTGACCTCTCTGGAGGAAGTCTTCACTGAACCAAATCATTTCTATAATCACCAGCGTTAGCTCAGAGAAAGGTTTAAGGCTAAGGGCTAAAAATTTATGAGATAGTCCCCATTTTAAGAAATAAATCTGTAACTCCCATGGTACTGCCTGCCTACTTACTTCAATAGCAATTGGCCAATTGTCAGTTACACTTTCATTACAACCTGAAAAAAACACAGAACAAAGAATTGATACCATTACCTGAATAGGTTGTATTTTGATACAGTTTCTATATGATATATCCATTAGGAAGAAAGAAAAGTAAGTTGATTCTCATCATTTTTGCCTTTTTTGATATTTGCTGCTTTACCACAAAGATAATTTAGTCATATATGATTTCTCCAGTATTTGAATTTACTTTCCAACTTTTTAAACAACAGACACATGATAGGATCATAGTTAAAATATGAATTAGTATCTAAACATTTATGCATTATTGAAAGGGGACTTTGAAAAAGTCATATCAGAATGAATGAAATTTTTGTTTTACTAACTATCCTATTTTTGTACATAGGCCAGCACCAACTTTTGTCTTATATTGGCATTATCAAATATTTATTTCAACTCTCCTCATGATGTTGCCCATTTTGTTCATTAAAATTCAATATATAAAGCCGGGCGTGGCGGCGCACGCTTGTAATCCCAGCATTCGGGAGGCTGAGACCGGAGGATCCGGGTTCGCGGCCAGCCTCAGCTACCTAGTGAGGCACTCCGCAACTTAGTGAGACTCGGTTTCAAAAGTAAAGAATAAAAAATAGGGCTGGGGGTATAGCTCGGAGGTAGAATGCCCCTGAGTTCAATCCCCAGTACCACAAAAAAATAAAAAATAAAAAAAATAAAATTCAATATATATATATGTATATATATATATGCACATAAATGAAATCTGATGATGATGATACCTGAATCATAATAGGTAATCAACAAATTTTACCTGTTTTTGTATTATATACTAACATATAGATGTAAGATAGACACATGTCTTACCAAATGATTGGTATAGAGAATAAATGCCTTGCAACATGGTTGTATAATTTATCCTCAATTACTCTATCCATACCATCCCCCCCTCATATATTTAGGAAGGATGTTTCGAATTGGAATAAGAAAAACAAAGTACTGCCATTTAATTTTCTCTTTTTTATGGCGTTCATAATTTCTGTGGACTGAATGTTTTTAAACTCCCAAAATGTATATGTTGAAATTCTAATCCCCAATGTAATGATATTAGGAGATGGGTCCTTTGGGAAGTACTTAGATCATGAAGCTGGGCGCCTCATGAGTAATTAGTGCCCTTGGAAGGAGAGACAGAATAGTTTGCTCCCTCTCACTCTCTGCTCTCCATCATATTAGGCATCTGCAAACCAGGAAGAATGCCCTCACCAGACACCACGATCACTGGCACTGTAACTTTGGTCTTCTGGTCTCCAGAATTGTGGGAAAGAAATGTTTGTTGTTGAAGCCTATGGACTTCTACAGAGCAAACCAAACTAAGACACATACATGATATCTTTTAATACAATGGAACTCAAGTTTTGTCCTATTATTAATGCCATTTGAAGGTAGAAAAAGACACAGAGAACATTAATAGCATTCCAAAAATCACACAATTTGATCACCAGGCTGAACTTAAAATGTGAGCTCATACCCATATGATTGACACAAGAAGTTCTGACACCCATGGCCACTTTTTCCAAATCATATCTGATAAATTTTGTTATAATCAAAAGTGACAATCATACCCAACACACTCACCGAATTAGAATAATATTAGAGTCAAAATTAAAAGAAAAGTCAGCACATGTCTTCTATTTTTAACGTGCCCTGTTTGTCCCCAGTGTGGTGCGTTTACACACTTAAATTTCAATAACTGTGTGTCTGATATTGTTGAGGGCAGAGGTAGATCTCATCAAAAGGATGAAACAATGTGTTGACTACTCAGTCTGTTCAGGGCCCAATAATTAATCCTGTGGAAAGAATCAAGGAAAGTACAGAAACAGTTTTCATCTGTATGTATAAATTTCCTCAACTTGACTAAATGATAAATATGAAAATCCGAGCATGGTGATGCACACCTGTAATCCTAGTACTTGGGAGACTGAGACAGGAGGATCGCAGGTTCGAAGCCAGCCTCAGCAACTTAGCAAGGTTAAAAAATAAAATAGAACTGACAGTATGTAAAACACCCCTGGGTTCAATCCTCTGTGCCATACATACACACACAAAAAAGGAAAAAAAAGTGTTAGAATTGTTTCCCAAATACCCTTTTGCTTTTAAAGGCATTACCAGTGTGTTGTCCACTATTTTAGCTACAAGAAACATGTGGCTACTGAGAACTTTGAATGTGGCAATGTGGCTAGTGTCATAGGAGAAAAGATAATATTTTGGCTATATTAGCATATTAATAGAATTAATTTCACCAGTTTCTTCTTACATTTTTAAAATTTGCTAAAAAATGTAAAATTACATATGTAACTCATATTTCTATTGGATGATACTATGATTAAAACATGAAACATATTATGTAAAAGTTTATTTTGGTGGTCACATGGTGGTAATTTCATGTCAGGTACTTCCATCAGTTTTCTTCCTCTTTCTAAGCTTGTGTGGCCATGAATTGAATGGTAGAAGAAGCATACTTATTAGTACATCTTGTGCATTTTGTAATAATTTTTGTACTCTTCATCATGTGCTATTTTCTAGAGGATTATACTTTTCTTCTATTTATGAAAAAACTCAATGGTCACTAATTAGGAAGAGCAAGGCAGGAAAGCAAGTGCCTTAACTAATTTAATCGAGTACTGCAGATTTTTAACAGTTCCTAATCAAGTGGATTGAAACCTTATACTTCACTACAGAATAATTTTGATTCTTGATGGCTTTGGTGTTTCTTGTTTAAGCCAAATGATTTTTCTTTAAGTTATGCGCTGATCAGATCATGCTACTTTGCCCAATTACAATTAGAATTCATTGATTGTGAAAAAGAGAACAATCAGCTTTAACTGAATATTACTCTCTTGCTTTCTCAATGTAAATACAATATATAAGTAGATAGTTTATTAAATAAAAAGAACATGGATATCATACACTGAAAACTATATACAATGTTATCAGATTAGTAATGTAACTAGTTAGCAGGAAATCACTTCATTTTAAAATAAATATATCTGGAACAATTCTCCAAATTCTTACATCATAGAGATCCTGAACCATACAACACAATCCAAAGCCTACAGATATTGTTCCCTATATGTTTATTTTATATATGTCTCTTTTCAGATTGGCAAGAAACATCTTAAGAAACAGGGTTCCTACGTCTTTTTGTTTATTTTTCACAGAACCTTGATCTATACTAAATATACAATAGAGGAATCATGGCCAGTTGTTGATCTCACTGTGATAACCTCCTAAATTCAACTGGGAAAAGTAAAACTTTTCACCTCAACCCTGAACATCCTTAAGTGGATCTGCTCCACTTAGGATCCCTTCAACATGCATGTAGGCCATCTTATTGTAAAGATATCCAATGTGAGGGATCTGACAGCCTAATTTACAAGCTTACTAGCATGGTTCAGTGTTTGAGCTCCCTGACAGTCAAGAGTCTTTTTTGTTTTGTTAAATTCTATGCTTGAAAACAGATATACATTAATCTTTTTTTCCATCGGAATACCTCAAGACTTTTTCCTACACTACTTGTTCCTGCTGCAATTTTTAAATATAGCTACTAACTACATTCCAAATTGGTTTTTTTTTAATCTTTTAGTGACTCAGATTTCTTATTGGATTTCATTATTTTTTAATTTGTCTTTGATAGATGCAATGTATTTTTGGATTATATTTTATTTGGAGTTTGGATTAACTGGTGAATATGATAGCAGCTATATACTTAATAAATATTTCTTCATTTACCTGTTTCTTTTGCTTTATATATTTTAAACAAGATACTCATGTTTATAAACTTAAATTACTCATACATTGCTCTCATGTCTTAGTATACATGTTAACTACCTAGAGGATTTGTTAAAATGTAGATGCTGGTCCCAACCCTAATCTTGAATTTAGGCTGCATCCCAGAAACTTCCATTCTGAAGGTATCCCCAATTAATTTTCGATACAATTAACACAAGGAAGATAATTTGAGAAAAAACATATTTTTAAAAAAGTTAAATCATGGGACTTTTAAACTATGTATTTCATCATCATTAGAAAAATGTGTTTTATTAAATTCAAAGTTAATTAGAAATGCTAATTTATGGGCTTTAAGCTCAGATAATTGTATCAGTAACTATATTAAGTCATACCATGGAAATTATGTGTCCAATAGACAGTTTCACATGTTTTCATAAAAAAGTAAATAAATAAGATGCATCTAATATAAGGACTTCATCACTAGTGCCTTTATATGTTATTTGCCTTGAAATTATAAAAAGCCTTTTGAGGGAGGCCAAATTCAACATAGGATCACATAAAACATACATTTACAGGAAAAAAAATTAGGGATTTTTTTAAAATTCAAATACCCCTGTCAAGGGGTGGTAGAAAATAATTTTCTGTTATTTAATGAACTCTTCAATGAAATTAGTTATATTAATATTACTTTCTCACATGTGCACCAAATCAGTCATAATGCTTAAAGTACATCTCTGTTAGAATTGCTTTCATTTAATGATCTTTTTACAGATATATCTGCTTGACTATCTTTAAAATTCCATGTGTGAAGGTATTTGAGCTTATAACATATCTTGAAGAAAATTCTGTGGTAAATATAATGAAGAATGAGAAGAGATATCAAAACATTATCTTTCATTCTTTCACTTTTACTATATTCCTAAAATTCACTGTATGAGGGCAAGCATGCTCTGTGAAAAGAAAAAGAAATGGTAATTAAAAAACCATGGGAGCTTGGGGTATTTGTTTGCTTGTTGTTTATTAGCTTTGACTTTGGTTTAAGTTTTGAGATTTTTTAAAATATTTAATGATTATTTCCTACTTAATAGGTACCATGGTAGGCTCTTGGATACATATACTATCAAACATAATCCTCATAATTATCCTATGAGGGATGCAATGAAGTAAGCCTCATTCTATAGGTAAGAATTAAAGGTTGCTTTTATCTTCTGTTTTACTGAAGGCCCCAATATAAAAGTATCTAAAAATATCACTTTGACCCCAAGCATCATGATTCCCAGTATCCCTCAATGCTAACTGAATGGAAAGTATATTTCCAGTTCATTTTAGAATTTAATTGAAGCATGTGTTCTCATTTTTGTCTAGCTATTTGTGCTCTTCAATTTCCACCAGATTAAAAAAAAAAAGTATAACTGGCAGCCTTGAAGTAATTAGGCAAAACGATGTGAAACAATTGCTATTCATAGAACTCGTAGGAAAGGTATGAATTAAGGTGGAGCATTGTGGTTTGGTTTTCATTTATATGACTATTACAGGCAAAGACAATTTTCAGATTTAACTTCAGCCATCTTTAATATCCAGGACCAAACTAGAACTTACTAATGTATAAATTCTAAAAGTGTTGTTAGCAAGATCCTTTCCCTTTAGACTCAGCTCATGTCAGCTTTCAGATAGTGACACTGGATCAAATTAGGTAATTTGTGTCCATCAGAAATTAGTCATTGGAGCTGGGCGTGGTGGCGCACACTTGTAATCCCAGCATTTTGGAGGCTGAGACCGGAGGATCCGGGTTCGTGGCCAGCCTCAGCTACCTAGTGAGGCACTCCGCAACTTAGTGAGACTCGGTTTCAAAATAAAGAATAAATAATAGAGCTGGGGGTATAGCTCAGAGGTAGAATGCCCGAGTTCAATCCCCAGTACCGCAAAAAAAAAAAAAAGAAGGAAATTAGTCATTGGTATTGCTACTTAAATCCTACATGATACCATCCTCATCACCTTAGCTTTCCTGATGGAAACCCAAAGTATGTTGAAGATCAGAGAAGATCATTCTACTGTTCATACCTATAGACTATAAAATCTTAGGAAAATTAACTATTCTGTGTTTCATTTTCTTCATTTGCAAAATGAGCTTACTGATAATTTCTACTTCATAGAGTTGTGAGAAATTAAATAAATTTGAAAATATTCAGCATCCTTTCTAATAAACAATTCAAGTCTGAATCTTTTAGGCAAAAAAAAAATCTCATCAAGAATTTGTGCCACATTCAACAATAGAAATTCTAAAAGAATAATTTTCCAAGGTTAAACCACAGCACATCTTTGTATTCATAACATCAGTCTTCCTTTCCACCTCTTCATCCTTAATCATCAAGCTCATTTAACTAGCAAGAACATACCCATAAAATTCTCTTATGCTTAGGACAACAGAAACATTAGGTAACTCATCTCCTATAATTGCTGTGCTCAGTGAAAAACTAGTGCTTGGTTCACATTTTCTGGAGAACCTGACACCAAGGAATAAGCCAAAGTTGGCTCCTGGGTAGTGTTTTGCCAAGTATCACCATTGGACTATCTTTTTCATACTTTCCAGAGGTGCTTGTAAAAACATACAGATTAATGGGCCTCTCTTAAAATGTACTGAACAATCTCTGGGAGGGAGGTTCAAAATAAATATATTTTACAAGCCCTCAGATGATTCTTACATATAATATCTTTTGGAACCATTGCTCTAGAGAATATTCTTTATCAGAGGATAGAACTGGGAACATTAAAGGCAAGTTCTACTTCATCAAGGGAAAATTCAAACCTAGGTAGCTCTCTATGAGAAGTTTCTAATGAACTTGCTGGTGTCAAATCACACTGAAAGAAATTACTTGCCAAGGGTCCATTTACTTTCTCATCTTTCTAAATCAGAGGCATTATAGTTTAAATTATGTCACACTTTAGAGAAATCTAAAACTTTTTTTAAGAAACGAGAAAAAAGTATATAAAGCAGCATATAGAATATATTACTGATTGCATTGTTCATCTCAATTTGAAGTTGGATGGAAATAGGTTAGGCAAGTCTTCAGACATTTCTACTTTAATAATTCATTAAGAATGATTTCCTTCATTTAAACTTGGAATGATGTGCTCACCTCTAGGAAATCCAGCAAGTATTATTGAACAATCTACTCCTACAACTTGCTTCAGGACATCCTTAATAGAGTGAACCATTTTTAATTTAGCAGTTGTTGAGGGTAATGCAACTCAATGTAAAGAGTTTAAATAAGGTCTGTTGTTTTTAGAGCCAACAGATATGGTGGTGACCCACTATCAGAAACATCAACATCCACAGTCGATGCTCTGAGTTAGTATGAATTTTACTTGTAGCATAAATTTGAGATAGAATTATGAGCCCTTTGAAACAATTTAAGCAGACTACTAGATTCCATAATTTCTTTCTCAGAAACCATTTTGCAAAATCAGTGTGGATTGCTATGATGGATGCCACAACAACCAAAGGATGTAATGGGAAGGAGTTGAATGTTAATTACAATGTTTGAAATCTAAACTCAACCTTACCTTCCTGGGCCAACGAACCTCTGAAATTTCAGATACATTTCTCAATACATTCCTTTTTTATGTAAAGCACTCATGGATTATGGTATCTTATTGTTAATCTTTCTCATAGTACAACTGAAGCTATGGGTACAAGATGAAGGATGAATGGTTGTAAAAATGAAATTCACTCAACAAATATCTACTGAATACCATCTCTTTACCAATGGACTTATAGATGGCATCTTATTTAAATCACCAATGACTTTCCAACTGGATTCCACATCAGGGATCTTATAAACATTTTATTCTAATAACTTTTTTAAAAAGAAAGTTGTATCAATTTAAATATCATACTAAAAAGTATGAATGAGATGTTGGTACTGGATTCACATATTTTGAATGCATTGGAGGTATCAATGAATTAATATTTGCTGCTTGGTCAGTTTGTTTTTGTGTACTTCTAGTATCCCTTGGAGTATAGTTAAACTTCTTGCAAATGTACACTAACTAGGAAAATGATAGCTCTGCACTAATCTTTTTTGTGAACTTAGTCCTTGCATATTCATTCTCCATAAATCTTCAGGATTTATTTATCACAGCCTAATACACAATATTCAATTAGATGACTATTAAGGCTCGATATATCTGCTGGGTACAGGGTACATACTCTCACTACATATAGCTGCTCTGCAGTTAAATGTATAACATACCTTATAACAATGCTACATTATCATTAGTTTTAGCTTATAAGTTGTTTTGAGGTGGATTGTAGCTAAAATTTGTAAGATAAGAAATACAAGTGACTGCTACACATAATATTAATGATAACATTTATCAGATGTTTATTATGTATCAGGCCAGGAGCTGCCCTAGGTACTTAACATGAGTTATTCATTATATCATGACAATGCCATGTGGCATACGTTGTTCTCATTTCTATGTTACAGTTGAAAAAAACATGAACTTTGGAGAAGTTAATTAGGAAGTTGCCCATGATCATGGAGATGAAAGTAACAAGTCTGGTTGGCTTTCAATCGACTTAATCTTTTTACTAAAATGTCTATGCTCTTAATGACTATACTATGCTATTTTTCAATACATAGAGATTCAACTTTGAGACCTTTAAGTTTCCAGATAAAAAAGAGAATCATTCAAACACTGCTAACATTAATTATAATATATTTGTGCAAATAAAGGTTGTATAATAACTTTTAAGATAAATGTACATAAATAAACTGGATGCTAACCCAGATATGAGTGCTATTACCCATAGGTTAGGTTTTTGGTGTGCACATGATAGCGACAGATTTTTTTTCACTAATTGACATTCCAATAAGTGAATATTATCAAGGATTTAAAAAAATGTAACCAAATAAAATGCCACATTTTGCTTTTTGCATTGGTTGAATATTTAACTTTTTAAAAGATATTTTAGTCTTAAAGCATAACATTTAGTATCTTCAGTGCTTAATACTATGCATCCACAGCTAAAATAAATGTGTTAAACACAAGATGAATTGTAAAACGTCTGGGTTACATTCTTGTATGAAAAACCAAGATCATTTGGTACTAAGTAATAAGAATGATTATAGGAGTTTCTGGACTTCCTTTTAATGGACTTGGAGTCTTACAATTTTAGCAGTCATTTTCCTTTCAGAATCAGCATATATTTCTGAATTAGATATGGGCACAGTCTTCTACATTTGAAGAAGGGGGATATGCATCAGACTCTCTGGAGTGTTTCATGTATTGTGTTCTCCTTGATAGCAAAGTGGTCTCTACTTACAGTTAATGGAATGTTAATATGAAACAGATATGTTTGTCCCTTTTCAATAATGATGCAGTATTATTCATTAGATCATTTCCACAGGTCAGTGGATATTTCAGAGCAATGCCTGTAGGTGTTGAACATTCAGTAATAAGTTCATCATATATTCTAATATTAGATGAAGCAGGTATGCTAAAAGATGCTATTTTGGTACATGCTTAGGCCCCATAAATTGTCAGTAGGACAGGATGCCAACAGTTTAAATTAACTTATGTTGTGTTTTGTCATTACAATTCAATTATGTTACTTTCATTCCATGCTTCATATCTTTCCTTCTAATCCTTCCCTTTCATTCTATAGAAATATTTTCTCTCATTTGAATTCCATGGAGTTAAAACTTATTAAACACTTAGTTTACCAAATAAAGACATTAATAAATCTCCTAGTGAGTTTATTAAAATCACTCAGATTGTCAAGCAACAGCCCACATGATGAAATGTTTGCACAAACACAGTATATTCACCATTTGGTATTTATTTCTGCAAATTCCAGAGATTGAATCAATATTTTGGCTTTCCACTTAAAAAAAAAAAAACTCTCTCCTTGAGTGAGGGAATATAGTATGCCATGGATACAAAAGTTAACTATCTATCACTCTTCTATTTGGAATCTCAATGAATTAATGCACATGTGAATTAATTTAATATGATTATTGTAAATAATTTATAAAATGCAGGGGATTGTCAAAGCTCGGAAAATAATAATCCAAAATATGGTGCTTGACAGGCTGAGTACTTTGAACTAAGGAAGAATCTTTAAGGTCTCTCTGTCTTCCCCCATTCTCTTCTTTCCCCTTCTTCCGCTTTTCTGTAGATTCTGATTATGCACTTCTCAAAAAATACAAATGCCCAATAATATATGAAAAATGCCCAGTATCATTAGCAATAAAAAATGCAAACCCAGACTCCACTTAGATACCATCTCACCTCAGTTATAATGGCTATTACCAAAATTAGAATGAAAATCAATTGACAGGAATGTAGAGAAAAGGGAACCCTTACATACTCTTATGGGGAACTGAAATTAGTGTGCCCATGATGGAAAACAATATGGAGGTTCTTAAACAAACAAACAAACAACCTCCCCCAGAATTATCATATGATCAAGCTATTCCACTTTTGCATATATATCCTCAAGAGATGAACTCAACATATCCAAAAGATATTCATGTTTATTGGAGCACTACTCATAATAGGCAAGATGTGGAATCAGCCTAGGTGCCCCTTAGCAGACGAATGGATAAAGAAAATATTTTATATACCCAGTGGAATGTTATTCAGGCATTAAAGACAATGAAATATTTTCATTAGCAGTAAACTGGAGTATATCATGTTAAGTAAGTAAAATAAGCCAGACACAGAAGTATCACATATTATCCCTCATATGTGAAAACTAAACTTAAAAAAAAAAATGACCTGAAAGCAGAAGAGGGACTATTCAGGACCGAAAAAGGGGCTAGGGGAAGGAGAAAAAACAGAAGATAGTAGAAAACAGGAGTGGAGATGATCTATCTATGCACAATACATGCAAATATGGAAATGTAATAAGTGAAATTGCATTAATTTGTACAATTAATATGTGGTAATAATTATAGTTCAAAAAATGAACTAATGGCTTTGACCATTATCAGCAACTGGTTACCTTCTTAAAAAGAGTTTAAATGTAATGGTTGAGGAGGAAACCATATTCAAATAGTATGTAGATGCTAATAATGGTACATCTCATCATTCAAGTGTCTGATGTGTGCCTTTTCCACTGAATACATGATAACAAATATTTGAGAGTTAATACTAACAATAATTTACAGATATTAAAAATCACCCAGTAGGCTTAAGAAATTCGCACAAAATCATTCTGTTGGAAGCACTCGAGCCAAATCAATTTTCTTATTGAGAAAGGCTTGCTTACATTCACAAACATCAGTCTATTCCTATGATTCTGATATTCGTATGAAAAACAGACTCACACTTTTTGTCTCCCAATCTCTGTTCTGATTTCAAAAAAGTATGCTTTTCCATTTTGCCACATTTTCTTTCTAGTAAACTGCTTTTTCAAAGTTTGTGTGCATGATTAAAAGAAGACAAAGGTAGTCGCTTTAAATAGATGCAGGCACATGGGAAAATTTTATATGAAGGGAACTTAAGGATGTTGTTAAATTGGTGAGAAAGAAGCAGTGGTTACAACTGAATGCACAGGAATAAGGAGGATATTGGCAGAGAATATTGGAAGCTTTGGGATATTTCACATAAACAGAAAAGGGTAGACTCCGTTACAATTGAATTTAGAGGTGTGGTGGAGGAATGTTGTTAGAATTCTCAGCTAAGCACCTTTATTTCCTCTATAATGTAGGAGATTTATCTTTACTGCAAGTGAAAAACACAGAGAGAGGTTAAGAGAGAATTGGAAGTCTTTGAACCAACTGGATGGAAAGTGTGAATGAATGCTGTCTAGGAATAAGCAAAAACATACTGAACTAATCGGGGAAAACAAGCTAAGCTTAGAGATCACCTGCTTTTAGTAGGTTGACTCTTCAGTACAGGCCCTAACCCTCTACTCCTATCTGTATTCACTCCCCTTAGAAAGAAGATAATTCACTTCTTTCCATGAAAAGGTGGAGTCTGTTTATCCACTTCATTCTGAATCTTGGCTGGCTTTGTGATTTGTTTGGACTAATAAGATGTGGCATAGATGACTCTGGACCAGGTCTGAGTTTAGACTTGAAGAGCCCTTGCAAACTTCCACTCTCCCTCCTGGAATTCTGCTGCCACCATGTGAACAAGTCCAGGCGACTCTGATGGATGATGACACACACTAGGTCTAGTTACCCTCCACACCCCACCTCTCCATTTCTTCAGCTAACACCCAGCTTATAGCCAGAAGCGAGACATTCTACTGCTCCAAAGCTGACTTGAGGAAACCCAGCCAAGGTCGGAAAAACTCCCAGCAGATACAGACTACACTGCCAATGTTCAGAATCATGAGCTAGCTGAAAGATTGGCTTTATGTGTTATTTTTAGTAGTTCCAGTTGTTTGGGGGTGTTTTAATTCAGTAACATTAAATAATGCATGGGGTGTATGATTCTGACCTTCCAAACACTTAGCAACATTGAAGCAAATTTGGTGGATGAATAGTTCAATTAATTCAGTCAGCACATTAGTCTCTTTCTGAAGTGGGCAAGAAGTTACAGAGACAAAAGAATTAATGGAGTTACAGGGTGATTATCAAGTGATCAGGTATGGGGTCCAGACAGGAGAGGAATGAAAATGAATTTATGGGTCAGTGGGAGTTCAGGGACTAGAGTCTTAAACATGTCTCGACTTTTCAGACTTGTCTTGAATGTTAATGCAGAAAAACATCTTTCCTTCTAAATCTAAACTGCCCATTATTTATAAATTTTCACTTTAATAGCAATTAGGTTCTTAATTTAATATGTCTGAACACTGTAACAAGTATTCCTAAAAGACATGGATTTTAAAAAAAGATGGATTACACATGAAGTATTAGTGACATGCAAATGTATCCACGTTAGCATATTATGATGAAAATGTCATTCATTTGGATGCAATTTTCAGAGAACATATTAATTAATCTCAGCTTGTCTTGAAAAGAACACATTATTTCTGCCTTAGGAGTATAGGAAAAGAAAAAAAAAAAAACAAACAGCGTGCCATTTTATAAAAACCTTTTGCCTGCACACAAGTAAAAAGTCAAAGCATTTGTGATTTGCTGCACATAAGCTTCTGCAAAGCTTACAACTTCAGAAATAAATTGAACTCAACAGTCCTTACAGCACCATAGTTGGTTGCTGATAAGCATATGTATATGTTTATTTGCTGCATAAGAACATTTTTTCCAGAATCACTGAAAAATAATTTACCGTACTTCCAAAAATGGAAAGAAATTTAACCTCCAGTTAATACACTACAAGATTCTCCCTGCTAACTGCCAAATAGTGTCATCTCTCTGACATATTGCCCAATATACAAACCTCCATCTATCCTATATGCACAATAGAAAATTAGTTTGGCAGTCACTAAATTCACTTCCTAGAAACTGGTTGGTTTTCATACATTTCCTGATTGAGAAAGTCTTCCTTATATCTACAAGTACCAGTCTAATTTCATTTTGTTCTAGAAATAGGGTAGAGATAGACCCTATTTCATTCTCTAACACAGTATCTTGAGCTCTGTCTTCGTCTGATTCTCTTTATCTCCTGTTCAGTGTTTCTGTTTCAATCTCTTTGGCTCAGTTACTTCATACACACACAGACACACAGACACACACACACACATACACACACACACACATACACACAGTGGTTTGGAGAACAAAAAGATAATTATCAAATGTTCACAAATCTCTATCAGCTTCAAGAAGAAGGTCCCCTCAGAACATGTCTTAAACTGAAGAGTTTGTATATTATACAGATAAATTTGCCCCAATCTCAGTGATATAAATTCAATATGTTTAGAAATAGATTCCAGGAATCTTGTCTTTTAAGTTTTCCATATGACTTTCGTGGCCAATTAGGATTGAAATTCATGTTTTGCTGTTATAAAGATACTACTCAGGCCCTTTGCTACACTTCTGGGATATTTGCTCCATCACACATTTCTCTCTTTGTTAGATGAAAAGACATCAACATGTAGAGACTTTAGATTTCCCTACTCTTTTGGAGAACTTATCTTGCAAACACAGGTCGTCAAACACTCATTTTACTTATTTTTCTTATACATTTCATTTTGTCCTGCAAAGAACACTTGCATAAGAGTACAAAACTCCAGACAGGCAGCATGGTACATGCCTGTAATACTGGTACTTGGGAGGCTGAGACAGGAGGATCATGGTTTCAAGGCCAGTGCACAGTAATTTAGCGTGAACCATTTTCAAAATGAAAAAAAATAAAAAGAGAGATGGAGGGTTAGCTCAGTTGTAGAAGATCCCTGGATTCAATCCAAAGTAGCATGAACACACACACACACACACACACACAAACACACACACACACACACACACAGACACAACCCAGACCTCAAGTTTCTAAGTCCAGCAATTCGCCTAATTAGCTTTTGTGACCTTTGGCAACATTCATAAATATTATGGGCCTCATATTTCTCATCTGTTAAGTGAAAGTAGGATAGTGTATAATTTATAAGGTGTTTTGTCACCCTAAAATATCGATATGGTTTATTCCACTGAATCATTGCATTTGCTTAGTTTGAGCAATATTATAAGCACTTGGCACTTTTAGAATATGTTCTCCCTAAACACAGAATAACACTGAAAGAGTGATTGTTCATCTTCACTAACATTATTTGAAAAAGTTTGCCTTACATTCTGTTGTCCTTCATACATGATTTAGTACTGGTCAATAACTGTCAAACTTACCATGCCTAAAATATCTTAGCCTACTCATCTGTTTGAGAATGCATTCCTGTTCTGAGTCTATTGCCAACTTTGTGTTTGTAATTCATTTGAGATGTAAGTTACTGTAGAGTTTTCTGCTTAGAAAACTACTCCTTGGAGAAGGATTTCTTTTCTTTTGCAAGTCTGCCTATGCTTGAATGCAGTGCCTAGGGAGAAGGCCTCCTCCACATCAAAAAGTATATTCTAAGCAGAACTTAAAGTATTTGGAAAGGAAATACCATATGAACACCCATGTGAAATACACAGAAATGTTTGATTAGAAAGAGCACTGAAACAAGAGTCAAGGGGCTTACATTTCAGTTCATATCTAGCTATTACCTATCTGTTTGATATTGGATTACAACACTTGAACTTCCAGACTTCAATTTCACCTGTGTAAAATGATCCTCCAAAGGCAATGTAATCTTTGAATGTAAAATGGGTGTACTTGAATAGTCCTGAAATCTTCTAGATTTCCCCAGACTATTCCTAGACTCTCCTTTACTGCATTCTCCAAAACCAACTCTTTGCTTCCTTTTTCACCAATAAAACAACAATCAGAGGAAAACATCTACAAAATTTGCACAACACATTTCCCTATTTGTCTGCATCTGTATTCATATATTCTTGTTTTTTTTCCTCTGTTACAGTGTAAGAGTCCTTTGTCCAAAATAAGAACAACTAACAACTGTTTAATTTGTGAACTGCATGCCGATTCTTTAGGGCTTTGATTTTTCAAGTATACTTTGTTCCTGAGTCACACACTTCTGTCTCCTGCTGGGCCATTCCTATCAGCGTACAAACTTATTCTCATGTTCTGATATCTCTTTTTTCAATAAATTTAATTATCTACAGTATAGGTATAAAACATAATTTTGCTTGATACATATGGTTACTATAATCGAGCAAATTAACGTGCCCATCATCTCACAGTTACCCAGTATTTTTTTGTTTTGTTCTCATTGAAAGTCTATTCCTTTAGCAAGAATCCTAAGTACATTCCACTTTTTTGTTTTGTTTTAGTTTTAGCTATAGCTCTCATGCTGTGCATTATGCCTCGAGACTAGTTCACCCTACATATCTGCTGTTCTGTTACCTGTGACCTACATCTCCTCATTTCTTCCCTTTAATCTTCCCACTGGTAACCATGTTTTATTATTTATTTCTCCATATTTTATTTTTTGCATTGTAGATTCAATATATAATTAAGATGATGCAACATTTTTCTTTCTGTTTCTCGCTTATTTCACAGCATAATAGCCTCCAGGTTTGTCTTATTCAACATTCTCACTGCTTTAATCCCAAACAACTGGCCACACAATTTAGAGGAAGGTAGACTAATTTTCTCACTGTTTTGGCAATTTTGGAGTTTCAGTCCATGTCAGGCCAGGTCTGCGGAGCTCAGAGCATGGCGGTGGGAAACAGAAAGAAGAAGAGTGCAAGGCTCTGTTCTCACACTGTGGAGGCTGGAAGCAACAGAGAACGAGCAGAGAGAGGAGGAACCATATATAATTGTTAAGGTCACACCCCCCAGGGATACTTTTTTAGCAACCAAGCCCCACTTCCAACATTACTACCTTGTTTCTGTGAGGGATAGGAGGGCATTCTAAATTCAAACCATTACAAGGTTCATCTCTTTTGTGTCACATGACAATATCTCCTTCTTTAAGGATGAGTGATATTACACTGAGTGTGTGCCTGTGTGTGTGTGTGTGTGTGTTTGAACCACAATCTCTTTACCCATTTGTCCATTAGTGGATACTTGTGCAATTTCCATATCTTGGCTATTGTGAATAATGCTGAAATGAAACTGAGAATACAGGAACTGAAACTATGAGGTGCTGATTTCATTTCCTTTAGGTATATGCCCAGAAGAGGGATTGTCAGTTCTTACAGTAGTTCTACTTGTAATTTCTTTAGGAGCCTCCACATTGAGTTCCCTAATGGCTCCACCAATGTACATTACTACCAACATTGTACAATGGTTCCCCTTCCTCCACACCTTTCTAGACACCTGTTATGTCTTTTAAAAACAGCCTTTCTGACAAGTACTATGAGGTGATCTCTCACAGTAATTTTAATTTGCATTTCTCTAATGAATAATGGTGTTGAAAACTTTTTCATATATGCATTAGCCATTTTTATGTCTTTTTTTGGAAAAATGTTTACTCAGATCTTTTGGCCATTTTTAGAGATACTATTTTTTCTACTATTGGTTATATGAGTTTTTCATAAATGCTCAATATCCGGAAAGACATAGTGTAATGCTACAGCATGTGAACTACCTGGGGAGGTCTCAATCAATGACTGAACCTTAGAGTGGTGCAGGAGCTCACCAGTTTTGATCACCAGAGGAACTCTTTGCACTAGACTCCCCATTGGAATGACCAATACTTTTTCCGAGATGCTTCCCAGCCTAAGGCTACTCTGTAGTATCTCAAGCTAACAGTGTTCCTGTTACTAAATATTCTCTTCAAGGGAGATTCAATTGACCCTTTTGCATGGCTGCCACAAAGGCTACAATACTCAGGTCAGAGATATCCATACAAGCAGAGAAGCCATGTTCCTCAGAAGGCTGTTTCAATTGGGGCACCCTCCTCTAAACTTTTTAAATATTTTGGATTCTTCCTTTTGTTCCACTAGCTCTAGGGGTGATAGTTACTTCTTTTATTTGCTACTTCCATGATACATTAGAATGCATTAGCTGGTTAATAGCTTTATTACTACTGAAATACGCAAAATGCTCTCTGTTCACATAAATGGTGTTTCTGTCCCCTGATTTGGACTCTCTTTGACAAAAACATGGTTGAATGATTCTGTCTTATGGAAGATGAAGATTCAATTTTCTTCACTAGCCCTACCCCCAATATTAGTTGCATTGCACCACTATTATTTCATAAATCAGTTTAATGTTTCATTTGACTTTGCTGAAAGCTAGTCTCAATACAACCTTATAGACTATTCTTTGCTTGTGCTTCTTCCTTGACTGGAAAGTTATTTGATTTTTATTTCTTTTTTTAGTTAATAATTATCTTGATTGACCTTGATATATATATATATATATATATATATATATATATATATATATATATATATTACATTTCTTCAACCCATGCAACACCCTTCTTTGATCATTCATCACAGTACATTTTGTATCTCCTTATTATCAGTATTCCTAAGACCTCGTTGCCAGAGCATTTTGACCACCTCCAGTGATTTTAATTATTCCCCAGGTATGCAGAATAGCAGTTGTCTGAGGAATTACTGCTACCAGTCTCATCTCCTATTTAAACCTACTTTCAAAAGACCAGTCTCTAATGCAGAATACAGTAGCTAATGAATGGTAATAAACAGTGTCCATCAATATAGCAAATTTTAAGGCTAAAAGCAATGAAGATGAAGTATGTAAAAAATTCAGGTGAAGCAATGGGAAAATTAAGACAAAACATAGTAACAGAATGATAGATTATGATACAACTTTTGGAATGTCTGGACCACAGAAGTCTGAATGATAGAAGGAATCTGCCAGATGCTCATAGACTAGAAAAGTCTTTTTTTTTTTTTTTTTTTTTTGGTACTGGGGATAGAACCCAGGGGCATTCTACCTACAAGATACACCCCCAGCTCTATTTTTTATTCTTTATTATTTATTTTGAAACAGGGTCTCACTAAGTTGAGGAGGGTTGAGGCTGGCTGTGAACCCGGATCCTTTCGTCTCAGCCTCCCAAGTACTGGGATTACAAGCGTGCACCACCACTCTCAGCTTAGAAAAGTCATTTTTAAGACACTGAAATACCCTCTTGAATGATGTGTTCAAAGTATGTTCAGAGCAGCAATACCACCATTTAATAATAACGTTTCTACTTTTACCTCATTATCCTGAATCTGAAACATTGTAATGAGCCCTAAATCTATGCTCATATATATCTGTTTCTGTTTGGAAACTGAGATATTGGCCATGACTATGGAACTAAAGTAATTGTAAGAGAAAATCTTTGCTAATTTGATAATTGAACTAACTTGTCAGAATTGATTTTGAAATTCAAATAGAGGAACATGCTAGAGCCACAGTAAAAAGAAAGAAAAAAAAAAATAAGGGATTGGGAGGGGAAGGCAAAAATGCCAAGGAGAAAAGGAAAATATAAAGCTCAATTACCCTAAAATGACGCGGTGTTATAAAAGGAGGGGAAACAGGCATTTAATTCCAAAGAAAGTGTGGTTTAGCTCTTCAGAAAAAGGAGAAAACCATAAGTGATTTTGGCCATGAAAGAGGAATTAGATATTTTAAATAAATAACCTGAGTTTCTGACTTAATCATGCTGAAATAGAAGTGAAGCTTAAATAACAATGTCAACCAGAAAATTCAATCAGAATTTAAAGCTTCGTCTTTTAAAACTAAATATTGTTCTCCATAATTTAGATTAGCTGCACCACGTTCCGTTGTTATTAAAGAAGTGACCACCAGGGGGAGATAGCTCCTGGCCGCAATGCTGTTCTCCTTCTATTTGGTCTCAAGATTTTTGCAGGCAGCAACCCTGAGCTATCTCGGATTTTGCCGCAGAGCAAGAGAGCCTGCGCGGCCTTCCATCCCACAATTAGGCAGTATCTGCTGACGTCCAAAACTTACATAACGTTTTATGTGCGTTGTTACAGTGGTTCACAACCCCGACTGTGCATTAGCGTCATCTGGGATGCTTTAAAAAAATAATGATGCCTGCAGAATATCTCAGGGTGGGGCCAGTATCAATATATTTTAAAACCTTCCTCAGGGAGGCTGTCACGGATGAGAACACCATGCAAACCAATCTCAGGGTGTTAGAAAACAGTACTAAGGAGCCTGAGGATGTCACATCTGTGTGACTGCCCTTTCCTTGTTTTATCATCTATATGCAATCGTGTCAGGCTATTTTATAATGAGGAAAACATTTAGTCATCTTCCTATGACTATTCATTTTATTCAGCTTAATATTTAAGGTTAAGCTGTCTATATGAGTATCCCTTTTATCATATTTTATCATATTTACTCCCATCTGGGAACTTGAATGCTTTTAAGAGGGGACAATGTCATTTTATTATTGTCTCTAATGAATTATTGCTAGGCAACCTTTAGCAGAGTACACGTGGCACACTGTCATTTTAGCTCAGTGTCGCAGACACTGTTTTACTGCAGGAAGCAGAGATGCAGAAGTTCAGATGAACAATGATCGAGTTAACAAGCAGGTACATGCTCTGATTAACTCAGACCTTGTCCCTTTGGTTTTAACTTCACAGATGCTACAAAAATAAAAAGCTTTATAATTCAGAGTGAGTCAAAGTACTTGCGGAAATTAAAGTCTTACCCTCAAAGTAATTAAAAACAAAGTTAAAACTAAAACAGATTTCTAAAGCCAAGAAAAGGAGAGGGATACTAAGGTACTGTCCCTATAGTTTGGGCAAAGGTGACAGTCTGGTTTACTTAGGTATCTATTATACTACGTACTAGTACATATTATTTGGTAGTAAAAGGCTTTGTAGTGAGAAAAATATGGCTTAAAATCCTGATTTTTAAAACTCATCTACTAGCCCGGGGAACAGTGGTGCACATTTGTAATCCCAGTACTTGGGGAATCGAGACAAGAGGATCTCAGGTTTGAGGGCAGTCTCAGAAATTTAGTAGACCTTGTTTCCAAAAGAAAAATAAATAAATAAAAAGGGCTAGAGGTGTAGCTGAGAGGTAGAATGCCCCTGGATTCAGTTTCCAGTACCAAAATAATAATAATAACAATCGTCATCGTCGTCGTCGTCATCATCACCATCATCTCATCTACTATAAATGAAAGCAAATAACCTCTGAGCTTCTGTTCTCTCATGTTGTATGAATGAAAGGAGGTAATGAATGCAGAGAAAATACCACGTTCATAGGTGGCTCAATAAGAGGCAGCTAGTATGAGAGGCTGTTTTGGTAATGGACAATTCAAAGTCGGGAACATTCTCAGTTGTTGTAACTGCCACTGCAGCTGGCCATTGCTGGCTTCCTAGGCATGTCCAGGGTACTCACTACCTGATCACAAGCCTCACCCTCGCTATCTACTTTCTCACTTGTCTGCAATTCACAGTGCCCTCACAAACCACACTTCACAGAAATTAATCAAGGTGCATCAGGAAAAGTACAATCTACAACCAGGGAACTTAAAAACCCCGTGAAACAAAGTCATGCTGAAATGTTAATGGGGTCATGTTCAGCATTTGCACATCTCTTAGAATTCTATAGCAAATGGATTTTCAATTAATATTTCTCTGTCAGAATAGGGTGGGTCTAGCTAATAGTATCCTTGAGACTCTTTCTCATCTAAAAGCAAGGAGAGCAGCAGTATAAGATAGAAAGTACAAATTATATCATATAGAAATTATTTATCTGAACATTTGCTAACTTTAATTAAAAGATCTTGGTGAGCTGCTCAAGAACAGAAGCCATGTTTAATTTGTTTTTGCACTCTAATCAAGCTCAAAAACTAGTATTAAAAAATACAAATTAAGCCAGGGCATGGTGGCACAGGCTTGTAATCCCAGTACTTGGGAGGCTGAGACCAGAGGATCCAAGTTCGTTGCCAGCCTCAGCTACTTAGTGAGGCCCTCTGCAATTTAGTGAGACCCTGTTTCAAATAAAGAATAAAAAAATAGGACTGGGAGTATAGCTTTGAGTTAGAATGCCCCTGGGTTCAATACTGAAGGGAAAAAAATGCAAATGACAAGATTATCTGTCCATCAAGTTATCCAAGCATGAAAAGTATGAAAATACTACCTAATGATGGTTAGAATCCGAACTTTCTAGACTGCAGCTCAATAATATGTTCAAGAAAGTGTAAAAATGTCTCTGATGTTTCATGTAGCAATTCTATTCCTATTTATTTGTCCTAAGGGGAGATTTTAGAGGTACTCAATGTTAAAATTTCAATTTCACTCACAGAATGTTATTTATAATACAAATCAAAAAATGGAATGACTAATAATATGAGATCAGATAAGTAAGTTATGGCACACCCACATAATAAAATGTTATATAGCTAGTTAAAATGATATTAAGAAATTGTCTCACCTGAGAAGGAGGGAGGGTGAGGGAGTGGGTGGGAATTAGGGAAGGGTTAAATGAGAAACGTGTGCATGTATGCCTTTACCAGCTTGTACCTAACAAAGATGTATAATTACAATGTACCAATTAAAAATATGTTAAAAATAACAAAAGAAATTATCTCCTATATTTGGAGAGATATGTTTATAATCTATTAAGGATAAAAGCAGACTATAAATAATATGCTGTTAATGTTTTCAAAAACACAATAATATATACCTAAAACTGTTCTGGAAGTCTAGAAATATATACTCTAAAATAGGAATAACTTATTTTTAGTGATGAAATTATAAGGAATTGTTTTTGTTTTTCTTTATTTTCTTTTCGTGATACCTGTGATTGAATCTAGGGGCATTCTACCACTGAGATACACCCCCAGTCCTTTATTTATTTATTTATATATTTATTTATGTATTTATGTACTTATTTATGTATTTAATTAATTTAGTTTTTCAAACAGGGTCTCACTAAGTTATCACACATTGGCCTCAAACGTGTGATACTCCGATCTCTGCCTCCCAGGTACTGGGATTCCAGGTCTGTGCTACCATGCCCAGCTGGATTGTTTTGTTATTATACATTTCTGTGCTATTAAATTTTAAAAGTGAGTACATATTACTTTGTATTCAACTAAAATGTAAATGTTGAAACTGTCATATAGAGAGAAAACTTAAAAAGTAATGAAACAGGCACCACTGAAAGCACTATCAAGAATCGATATTTACATTTTCCCTTGTCTGTTTCATATCATTCTTGCTCTCAAGAAGCAAAAAGTAATACACCTTTCTTTCCTGCCTTTTGCTTCCCTAGAGGTAAGCAATATCTTCAAAGTTAATGTACACCATTCCTGTGAGTGATATAATTTTGTACAGATGTATAGTTTAGTTAAATTATTATTTTGTGGTTTTAAATTTTATGCTCTTCATTATCATCATCATCACCATCATCACCATCATCATTACCATGATCATTTTAGATAGGCTTTATGAAGCAGCTTCATTTATGTGAATCCATTTTATTTTATTGCACTACCTTACTACACCTATTTTTTGCTTGACTTTTTGCTATATACAGAAAAACAAAGCATTTCTAGCCTGGTGTGGTATTGCATGTTTGTAATATCAGTACTTAAAAGGCCGAGATAGGGGGAATCACAGATTTGAGGTCAGCCTTAGCAACTTAGCAAGATCCTGTTTCAAAATTAAAAAAAAAAAAGAAAAAGAAAAGAAAGGGCTGGGGGATTAGCTTGTATATAGACACCCATGGATTCAATTCCCAGTACCAAAAAAGAAAAATAAAAACAATGTTTTCTATTTTGAGTAATGAAATATTGTTTTGTGCTTCCTCATATAAAAAAGTACCTCTGGTTAATTGTTTGTTTGTTTTTTCCTTTACTTCCAGAGTTACATCCCCAGAGGGGAACTGCCAGCTCAAGGGCTACTACAAGTTTTATAGTCTGATACATATTTCAGGATACTCAGCAATTGCCAATGATCCAAAAAATGTATCAGTGATGTCAGGTTTATAGCTTAGTTGATCAAAATTGTCTTGATAAATTTTGTATTTTTGGTGGCTTTATAGGTATGTAAAGCTATCTTAAAGTGTTTCTAATTTGTACTTATTTAATCTTTGTTAAAGCAAAGAATTTCTTTCCTTGTCAAGTAATTATTGCTTTGTACTTGTAAGTTATCTGTTCACTTATTTAACTATGTACTCAGGACTATTTTATTTATGATATTAGTCATATCTTCAACACGTGTATGATTTTTAAGTATAAAATTCACAACATCTTGATATATATGTATATTTTATGTCAAATTATTTACATAAGATTTTCTTAGAATACGTGACAATTAAATAGCTAGAAACATGATATCCTTTCATGTTAGGTTCAGTGGGTATTATGGTTAATTTTGGTCATTGACTTGACTGGTTTATGGGATGCATAGGAAATTGGTACTTAGAAGTGGGACAGTTATTGCTATAACTGAAATAATTGGTAGAAGCCTTTGGAATTAATCTGTTGGAAGATTTTGGGAAAGTTTGGAGAAGGGGGCTAGAAAATGCCTAGAGTGCTGTAAACAGAGTTTAGTTGGCAATTCTGATGAAGACTAAGAAGACCAGAATGTCAATAGGAATACAGACACCAAAGGCTATGCTCATGAAGTTTCAGAAGGAAATTATTCTATTGAAAATTGGACTATAAGCCACCTTGTTACATCACAGCAAATACTTTTGCTGCATTTTCTCAAGGTCTTAATACTGTGGGAGGTTGAATTTAAAGGTGATGGATGGACCAGTTTATCTGGTAGAGGAAATTTAAATGCGGCAGAACATCCAAGCAGTGGCATGCATATTATTGCCTGATTTTAGCCAGATATGCAATGAGAATGGGGAACAAAGTGGAGCAGAGTAGGAAGATTTGAAAAATGCACAGTTTGGTCAATAAATGGAGCATCTTTAAAAGTACAATCAATGAGGTTACAGTTACTAAAGAGACTAGTATTATTGAAAAAGTACAATCAATGAGGTTACAGTTACTAAAGACACTAGTACTATTGAAATTAAGCTTAAGAAACATTTAAGTTCTGTCTCTGAGACAATCTCGGGAATTAATAAGGTAACAGCCATCATGGGATCAGAGATGTAGAAATGTAAATTTTACATAATTGTAAAAGTGTTCCATGAGCTGGGCGTGGTGGCGCAAGTCTGTCATCCCAGTATTTGGGAGGCTGAGACCAGAGGATCCGGGTTCACAGCCAGCCTCAGCTACCTAGTGAGGCCCTCCGCAACTTAGTGAGATCCTGTTTCAAAATAAAGAATAAAAATAAGACTGGAGGTAGAATGCCCCTGGGTTCAATCCCCAGTACCAAAAGAAAAAAAAAAGTGTTCCATGACTTTCCAGGCAGAGTTTTTTTGAGAAAGCCCTGGGATATTCTGCTCACCCAGGACAACCTCAGCCAGCATGTCACTCAGAGGCTGCAACTTGTGTAGGCAGTAGACCTTAGCATCCTTCACCTGATGCTGGTTTTGCAGGCATACAGAATGCAGGAGTTATGGAGGCTTCCACCAAGAGTTATAAGGAAAGTCTGAGATGATAGGCTGTGTGTAGCAGAATCAGTTCCTAAAAGTTGTCCCTGACAAGGCAATGCATGGAGCTGTGTAAGTGAAGCCAAAGTTGCAATGGTGACCTAAGGAAGATAGAAATAACAGGAATATGGTATTCCTGCTGAGCAAAACTGCAGGCATTGTGCACAGCAGCCCAAACGAGTGGTCATGTAGGCTGTAACCAGAAAGGATGAAGAGGCAAGGCAGACCAAGCCCTCAGGGGCTAAGCCCACATCCTGCCACAGTAGGCTCTGGATGCTACAGATAGAGCTATAGGATTTAATGTTTGCCCTGTTGGGTTTCAAACTTCTTTTGGTTTGATCCATCCTTATTTTATTATGCCTTTATTTTGAATGGAGATGTTTACTCCTTGTCTTTACCATTGTGTTTTAGAAGTACTTATCTTCTTTTGGTTTTTTATAGGGACTTAGAACTGAGTTTGCTTTGACCTATGAAGAGACATCAGACATGGAAAATTTAGAAATGCTGCAACAGTCAGGTCTTGGGGACTCTGGATACAGTGAGTGTTTTTCTGCACTGTGGAATAGACTAGACCTCTGGGGTCCAGGGATGGAATGCGATAGCTGGATCTAGAATGTCACCCAAAGACCCATGTGGAAGGACTTGGGCTTGGCCCCCGACTTGGCACTAGTGGGAGGTGGTGAGAAATTTGAGTTGAGACTTAGTAGAGGACTTTGGTTCATTAAGGGGATAACTTTGAAAGGGATTGTGGGGACTTGTCTTTCCTTTTTAATTTTTTCTTCCTGTCTATGAAGTGAGCAGTTTTGCTCTGCTCTATACTCCCACCATGATGTGTTGCCACAGGTCCAAAGCAACACAGCCAACTGATCGTGGACTGGAACTTTTGGCTAAAATAAAAATTTTTTCCTTATAAGTTGATTATCTGGGTTATTTGTTAAGGTGCTGAAAAATGGGCTAATATAATATATTAACATTTTTCCTCTGTAAAAATTCATATTGGTAGGCTGGAATGAAATATGCATATTTTGGTAATACAGTAAATCATACGTATGTATATTATTTTATATGTAATATGTATTGTATTATATATTCTCAGTCAAACCTTAAATAAAGACATAACTCACGATTCTAACTTTGGAAGATAGGTTTGATTTTGAATGTCTCTCTAACTCTAAATGATAGGAATCTATGTAATAACCTAGTAACTAAGGCAAAATGAGAACTGCACTTATCCCTTTACATTCAATTCAACATCAATCTTATCCCCATTCTTAGTAGTTCCAAAGCCCAATGTTACTTTTAATTCTTGTTGAGTTACTTATCATCTTTGGATTTTTTTCACATATGACATTACCTGTCCTACCAGGCCCATTTCTACCTGTCTTCTCAAATCAAATCATCATGTGCCTTTTAAAGCTTTACAAGAAGAGGTTGGGTAACAGCAATTTGAGGGAAAATGAGAGGCAATGGAGGAACTACTGTTCACAAAGATCAGTTTTACAAATGAGGATGGCTGGGTCCCAATTAAATAATTACTTTGCAAAAAACTGATATAAGAATATGAAGATATTTGAATAAGAGCATAGTAAGTCCTTATTAACTAAATTTAAAGAAATCATGCTTGAAACTCACAATAATAGTGGAAGATTTTGTTTTATCTTTACAACTCAAGTACCCTGGGGTTTAACAGGCTTTTTTTAAATAGTTTTAAAGACATAGACAAAGAATCTAATGTGGTATTTGCTTTTAGATTTTATCATCTATGATATGATCTAGTCAGGATAATCCTGTAAATAAATAATTTTGAAGCTGGGTGTGGTGGCGCACGCTTGTAATCCCAGCATTTGGGAGGCTGAGACGGAGGATCCGGGTTCATGGCCAGCCTCAGCTCTACTTAGTGAGGCCCTCCACAACTTAGTGAGATTCGGTTTCAAAATAAAAGAATAAAAAATAGGGCTGGGGGTGTAGCTTGGAGGTAGAATGCCCCTGAGTTCAATCCCCAGTACTGCAAAAAAAAATAAAAGCTACTGCTAGCCTAGAGCAACAAAATGTTTAATCTTATTTAGTTACCAAATATCTCTTTAGATAATTTATAGTTATCATTAAGTTATCTATCACTCTACTGCTATGCAACAAGAATAGCATTTCTACCTGTGGTAGTTGTAACTCTTATAGTTTAAAGTAATTTGTGAGAAGGGATGGCTAGTGGCTCAAATTATGAAATCTGTATGATATATCCAATAGCCTGAAATGTCATTATCCATAGAAGATAGGAGCATAGATATAGAGGTAAAAAGTATGTGTTGCCAAAGGCCAAATTCCAGCTCTGCCTCTTAGCTGTGTGACATTGGAGAAGTTATTTGACCTCTTGCCTCAATATAGCCATCTGTAAAATGGAATTGATGAGGTAGAATAGAAGAAATAAAAATTTAGGTAGAAAGGAGATGAATTGGAAAGGAAAGGAAAAATGTGGTTTTAAATTCTGGAAAGTTCATAATCTCAATCTCCACCCTATAGGGTATGCGTAGTCTTGGGCAGAAGCCTCAATGAGCCCACTCCCTAAATCTCAACCTCCCCTCTTGCCACCTGAAATTCCTGAGATCCATGGAGAGGACAAAGGTCAGACCTCACCCAGCCACCACCCATCTTTCCTAAGAAACCTGAGGAAGAGGAGGTCCAGACCTCTGTTGTGCCCACCCCCTCTTGGGGATTCTATAAAAGAACTGCAAGCTGGGCGTGGTGGCACAAGCTGGTAATCCTAGCATTCAAATCCCAGCATTCAGGAGGCTGAGACCAGAGGATCCCGTTTGTGGCCAGCCTCAGCTACCTAGTGAGGCCCTCCGCAACTTAGTGAGACCCAGTTTCAAAATAAAGAATAAAAAATAGGGCTGGGGGTATAGCTCGGATGTAGAATGCCCCTGAGTTCAATCCCCAGTACCGCAAAAAAAAAAAAAAAAAAAAAAAAAAAAGAACTGCAAAGGCTGCAAAGACCCTCTTGGCTTAGATGATCTCCCTTTACCTGCTTCTCCCCCCGCCCCCCCCCAGTCCTTAACTTTCTAAATGAAACTCCTGCCTTTGTCCCTGACTTGCTCATGTTGAAATTATTTTCTCTATGGAAGCCAAGGACCAACATGAGAGGTATGTATAATGCTGACCCATGACAGTGATTACAATACTTACTTAGGGTCTTTAATTAGAGATTAAATAAGTTAATATGCATAAAATGTTGGATACAATGAGGCAAAGAATAAATAATAATTAAATCTCAAGTCTAGAAATTTCTAGAACAGAATCATTTTAGATGTACCTTCTGATATTTTCACTAGACTTATTTGTGCTATTGTGACTTTCTTCCCTCCCTCCCTCTGTCCTTTCTTCTTTCTTTCTTCCTCAATGGTGTTGTTATTTGATTTCCTTACAGGTGAGAATTAACAGCAAGGGCTGAAAATTTGTTCTTTAAGCCTATTTTATCTGAAGAGTAAAATTGCGTAATTTTTCTCCTTTGAGAACAGTGTTATTAGATGAATTTGCTAGCAATAATGCTAGGCACTGCCATTTGCATCACTTATTTTCTTTCCAAAGCTTCTGAATTGTTTCTGTTGTTATGCTTGTTTTTTTTTTAATTATGCATTTGTCTTCTTCCAAACACCCATGATTTTGTACTGACAGGTAATTCCTCTGAGATTCACTCATTAACAGTTGTCAGAATTTAATATCACTGTCAAAAACACAAAGAGAATTTTTTCTGCATAGCACAAGGTTCAGAAATAGGAGAGACTTAGAAACAGCAGTTCTTAAAAATATCTAAATCTGATGCCCTTCTACTTGGATTACAAAGACTCATTGGAAATGGAGGACAAGGTCAAAACAAGAGGAATACTGACAGTTTGATTCTTTGTTTATCAACCACGAGTATTTGCTTGCTCATATTAAATCTGGGATACTGAGGGAAAAAATGGAGAAATGAGAAAGTTCCCTTTTTTGACTCTCTTTTTTTTCCTGGAATATCTCATTTTTGAGATTCAACCAAAGTCATAATATTACTGGTTATTTTGTTATCCACATCCAGCAAGGCAAGCACAGTGTTAGATGACCTGGGTGTTAATATTTTCCCATTTTACAGAGGTTAAAATGATATTGATGTAGGATAGAAGAAATAAGTAGGTAGAAAGGAGACAGACAGAAAGGAAAAGTAAAATATAACTTTAATATAAGAACCTAGAGCTAAAGTGCTTCAGTCTTTACTCCCCAAACCAGTTCCCTTTTCCAGGTCCCACTCTCAAAATCCTGGGAAATCTGTTGATTCCAGAGTTAGCAAAAGAAATTATAATTTGCCTGTGCATTGCTAACAAGACAGGTACGATAATTTGAGAGACCTATAATTTAGGATACTCTCCAGTTTCTCTGTTAATCAGATTATGAAGATCCCAATCAGCCTGCGAACCCTAAGGTTGACCAGACCACAGACCACAAGACCACCAGGAACCACCTTGGCACTACCAGACTGAGATCATCCTCCCTGGAGCTGACCAGACTACCAGACCACCAAAAACTGCCTCGGGGACTACTGGACTGAGACCATCTTCACACACCTCCTCCAGCCTACTCCTCACGAAAGTCACCCATAAGAAGAGAGCCCTGAACTCCCCAAAATGCCTTCCTCGTCTTGAGGTGGCCCTCATTCTCTCTTTAATGTGTGTTTCTTCCCTTTTCCCAAATAACCTCTGTTCATGTCTCTGACATGAACATGCTGAAATTCTTTTTGGTCACATTAATCAAGGACTCTGCAGATCATGAGTTCCTGAGTTGAGGACTCACCCCAACAAGATTATAGAGATTACTTCTCAAAACCATACAACTCTTTAAGGAACAGTGCTGTAATACAATCATTGATTGTGCTCTCTCTATACTACTGAATAATGCTAACAAAGATAATTTGGCAAATATAACCTAGGTCTCAGAGCACATTACATGTCCATTGATACTTAGATCAGTTTTTCTTACATGCACATTCACAGACATACACACAAAAACATCACTGCCTCCAGTAAATTTACTACTATTTTACAACAAAATAACATAACCTAATCAAATTTTTAATTTTAAACTTGTTTTTTCAAAATATATTGATTGCTCCAATAAAATAAAGTATGTGTAAACTATGTGTCTGTGCATCCCTTTCTACTACTATCCCCGGAAGCAGAATATTGCTCATACAAACATTATTTTTTCTTGAAAGCAAAGCAAGTGTGATTTTTTCCTTCCTTATTTTGAATTGAGAAAATGCAAGCAAAGTAAGGTTATATAACTTTTCAAAGTCCATATAGTGGTGAAACTAAATCTAAAGATTACAATCCTGATGATAAATCCAATAGGAAACCTTTGTATTATCTACGTTTCCTACTACAAACATATGATATATTTTTTCTTAATAAAGAATTATATCTAAAGTGTAACGAGAATATAATAAAAATGGTTATATATTTGTATAAGTGAATACATAATCAAGTTAAGGTTAAATAGGGAATAAAATAAATGTATAAATGGCTACATAAAATAATTTCTTTACCATATGATTAACAGGTTCATTTCATAGAAGCAGAAATAGCAGGATGTGAATCATAGAAGAAAAATATAAATTAAAAAAATATCAGATTTCTGAAACTAAAATGAAGTCTATATATAACTAGGCAAGTATGGCAATGAAATTATTGCAACAGAGGTAATTTATGCTTATGATACTAATTTCAACTAATAAGTATTGAAAGTAATGATATTAATTTCAACATTCACTATGAAAGAGAGAAAGACTGACAAATATATTGTATGTTTTCTGACTATAGCATGGGCAAATGAGAAGTCAGGAAGTAGAGATGGTTCTAGAAGACTCAGGTTAGATAGTGACCCAGGTCAAAGTATCCACAAATACATCTTGTAAAATAAACAAATCTAGCAGCAATACTCAGCAAATCTCACTAGTGATTTTGAAAGGATTAGATATTAATCATCACCTCCTATCAACTTTTCCAAATCACAGTCTGCATGATGCAATCTGCATGACTCATAAGGGTCTCTGAGTCTTACACAAAATATGATGTAAAATACATTTGTTTATGAAAGCTAAACTTCTTTCTGTATAATCTGGCTTTCAGGGTATGGCTGTCATTATCATTTCACTATAGTGTATATACAAGCACCTTCATTTCTTTTTTTTTTTTTTTTTGCGGTACTAGGGATTGAACTCAGGGGCATTCTACCTTTGAGCTACACTCCCAGCCCTATTTTTTATTCTTTATTTTGAAACCGGGTCTCACTAAGTTGCAGAGTGCCTCACTAGGTAGCTGAGGCTGGCCGCGAACCTGGATCCTCCCGTCTCAGCCTCCCGAATGCTGGGATTACAAGCATGTGCCACCACGCCCGGCTGCACCTTCATTTCTTGATGATGCAATGACAATATATCATGCATCTTGATTTAAGAAAACTAGGTCGTATAAAGTTCTTACAAATGAAATTTAATCCTGAACAATAAATCTTATAAATGGATAGATTTTTAGCAAATGGCAGGCCAAGTTTCCTGGGAAATTGATGTTCCTAATAGCATGCTACAGTAATTGGCTTTGATAAGTTTGATAAGCATGTCCATTGAGGTGTTTTCCTCTTCAAGTCTTCCTCCCCACTCCCATCTCCCTCAGTTAGGTCCTCTCCTTCACTTCATTAAGGATTCTTCTCCTTTGTCTGGAGTCCCTCCTATGTTCCAATTTGTCCCTAGCTTCCATATATGAGGGAGAACATCTGACTCTTCATTTTTTGTGACTGACTAATCTCACTTAACATAATATTCTCCATTTCCATATATTTCTCTACAAATGACATAATTTTGTTCTTCTTTATAGCTGAGTAGAATTCCATTATGTATATATCCCATAGTTTTTAAGGGATCATGGGAAGGTGTGGAGGGGGAAGGAATTGGGTGGGAACTTGGGGAAGGGCTCAATGAGTGCTGTATGCATATATGCCTCCATAACCCTGAACTGCATCAAGATGTATGATTATGATGCACCAATAAAAAATAAATAAAAAGTAATAGCAAGTTACAAGTGCTTGCAACTTTGGTCCAGCTTGCAAAATTTAGGAAATATTTCTTTACTATAAGAAGTCTGGGGCTATAGCTAAAATAATCCCACTCTTCAGTGGGCTGCCAAGATTGCATAGACTTTTTACCATGCAGGGTTCATTTTCAGCTTGGCGAAAATAGAACTAACAATCTAGTCTATCAAAAAAAAATAAACCCAGTAGGGGGGAACCAGGAGAGAAACATGTATAAAATCATAAATATCCTCTACTCACTATACATTTGACAATAAACCATCCCCTGCAGGGAACAAGATTATTTGAAATGTAGTTTTCAAAAACAAATGGGTAGAGATCATTCCAAGTTGGACTGCTCATGTTCTAAAATTGATTGCAACTACCTAATTATTGGATAGAGATTGAATTTGGCACTCACAATCAAGGTTGCTAAACATCAAATAGAATATTAAATAGAAAATGCAAGTCATGAATTTTTAAATGAAAGAGAGAAAGAAGGGAGGAAAGAAGGAAGGAGAGAATGAGGGAGGGAGGGAGGGAGGGAGGAAGGAAGGAAGGAAGGAAGGAAGGAAGGAAGGAAGGAAGGAAGGAAGGAAGGAAGGGGTAAGTGAGTCAAGCCAGAGCCATATGTCTTTTGCTTTGTGGCATAGACAAGCTATTTGAATACTGTACAAAGAAGAGGACTTGATAAAATATAACTTAAAATTTGTAAATACTCATCCATTCACCTCACTATCAGCAAAATCAATTATGTATTACAATTGTGACTACATTGTTTATGTACGTAAGGATTCAGAAATATGCTGAGCACTGTGTCAAACATCTGTAATCCTAGTACTTGGGAGGCTAAGATAGGAGGATCACAGGTTGTTCAAAGCCAGCTTGTGGTAACATAGAGAAACTGCTCTAAATAAAGAATAAAATAGGGCTGGAGCTGTAGCACTGAGGTAGAGCACCCATGGGTTCAATCCTCAGTATCACAAAAAAATTCAAAAACATAAGAGGAAATTTTAGATGAAAGAGCATTATGGGGAATTTTTCTTAGAGCTGCTTCTGCACAGTGAGCACTCTATTTCACTTATATTGTATATTCAACATTGACCTCTGCTATCTTCCTTTATATTGAAGGCCAATGAAAATAATGAGGATTTCTAAAGATACTTATATTCACACTTAACATATGTTTGAAAAGAATGGTTATAGTCATTTTCAAAGACAGCCCGAGTCAAAACCTCCCCTACTCCAGTCTACCTTCGATAAAAGAACTGGGATAAGATAGGCACACTCAATTTTGAGTTTTTCTATAACTATAAATATGCTGCCCTTTTAATTCAGTTTTGTCTTGCTGATTTAACAACTTGTATGTTCCATAAACTAACATAAGTATTACATATGAATGTTATATATAATATATTGTGTATCTCTAGTCACTTAAGCTCTAATGTTAAAACATGGTCTGAGTATTCAAAAAAATAAAATAACACATACACACATATGTGTATGTATGTGTGCATATATATATATATATATATATATATATATATATATATTTACATATATAGCATAATAAAAGAGTTGCAGGGCTCATGGGAAAAATGGGGTTAATATAACATTTTTAAAGTGTTCTGTGCCTAACCTTATTTGTGCTATGAGCCCTATAGTACTTATATACGATTTACACAGCACAGTGATTTTTAGAAACACATGTATTGAAAGAAATTCAAATTTTTAAAACAAGTGCTATAGCAAAATAACTTCTAAATATGCACATAATACATCTATACTAGAGAAAAGTGTCCCTTTTCCTGCCTCAGGATGCAATACACAACATAATCATTCATTAATGTCTTTTTATTGAAATAATAATCATCAGATATTTGAGCAAACACTAATTTCAGTTTTTTCTTACAATCAGAGTGCCCAGACTGGTAAGTAGAAAGTATCTTTAGCATGATCCAAATGCTTCTCTTTGGATTTACTACCAAGAAAGTGATATTCTAGTGACAGAAATGTTATATATATTGGTCCAAATTATTCCATACATACTCTAAACAAGAAAATAGAAGACTCTCAGAAAAAAATATGCAGTATTAATAACTACTTCTTATTTTATATATAATTTTAATCTTAATGTCTGCTATTTCATCAGCTGAGCTTAAAATCATATATGGATTTCATATCATGATAAACTTATTTAGAGTGCAACTAACTTAAAAGTCCAGTAGCAACTTATCATCTGTAGTTCTGGTTTGACCTGCAGTCAACTACAGTTTGGAAAAAAAAAAAAATAGTTCCAGAGAACACAAGACTATGAATAAAGTGAAATGTATCAGTAGATGCTTGTGGTTGGGGGTGATGAAGGAATGAATAGGCGATGAAAACACAATGTATTATACTAAAATAAGGGATAAATATTATTATACATTTTCCCAAACTCATAGAACATACAACATCAAGACTGAATCATAAGGTAAACCATGGACTTGGGGTAATTATGATATGTCAATGTAGGTTCCTCGGTTTGAACAAATGTACCATTCTGGTGCAGGGTATTGATAATGGGGGTTGGGGGACTTTACATGTAGGGGCAAGAGATAGATGGATAATTTCTACACCTTCTGCTCACTTTTGCTGTTAAACTAAAATCACTCTATAATGTTTAAAGAAAAAGAAGGTTCCCAGCAGCTCTATTTATAGTAGCCAGAACTAGAATAACTCAAATATAGATATATAGAGAAATGTTTGAAAAGAGTTGAATATTCATGCTATGAATTACTAGTCAGCAACAAAAATAAGTGAATAACATAAAGTACCAGAGATGAATTTTGTAGATATTATGTTGCACAAAATAAGCCAAACACAAAAAGTTTATATAATATTTTTAAATGTATTTGAGGTTGAATAATGGGTAAAAACTAAACTACAGTGGTATCATTTAGAACAGTGGTTGCCTTTGAGAGGGGGATTAGCTGAAAAGGGGTAAAGGGAAACTTGTTGTAGTAATAAAATTATTCTTTATTTGTATCTGATTAATGGTTACCTGGGTGTTTACATTTACCAATGTTCATTGACCTGCACATTTAAGAAACAGGCATTTTACAATATATAAATTATACCTCAATAGAGTAAGTGTTATCAAAGAAAACTATTGTATTCTAATGTTCATTATTGTTTTCATGCTACCTGTCAATAAATTACTTCGACCCACACATACTACTTCAGCAGAAGAAAAATAAAGTATTATCTGCCTGCCTTATATCCTTTGGTAGTCTTATGGGCTGAATTGTGTTGTTCAAAAAAATCATAAGTTGAAGCTGTAACCCATGGTACATTAGAATATGATATATTTAGAGATAAAGTGATGATTAAGTTAAAATGAGGCCACTCAGGTGGGGCTCTAACCCAACATAACTGGTGTACACCTACGTAGAGGAACAACCATTTATAGGGGTAGCAAGAAGGTGATTTTCTGAAGCCAAGGAGAGAAGGCTCGGAGGAAACCAACACTGCTGACACCTTGATGTTGGACTTTAGTCTCCAGAAGTTATGAGAAAAAAAATTCTAATGCTTAAGCAACACAGTCTGTGGTATTGTGTTATGGTAACCTTAGCAAAATAATATAACTCAGAAATTCATAAAAGATGTATGCAATTATTAAGAACATTTCACTTTTTGAGGCAGAGAACAAAAGAAATTGTCTTCAAACACTTCAATAGGGAGGAAAAAAATCAAGGCCTTCTGAGGGAGAATATTGTTTCTTCTGAAAGCAATTTAAATAACATTTAGAAAATTGTGTAATTTAAATTACAGAGATCCCACTTATTTCATAGTATTTTTTACTCAGACACTATCCTTTACATATGAATAAATAGCAAGTTTACAAGAAAATGAATATTTGTATAAATGATTATATTTGAAACAAATAGCAATTCTATGCAAAGTCTTGAAACCCTTACTTAAACAAACAAATGAGAAAGCCTGATTTGGAACAAAGAGCTAACAAGTTTTAAATTCACCGCAAAGATGTGCCTAATTCTGCAAGGGTCCTTTTAAAATAAAAATTACAACAGAAATTACTGAATGAGAAGAGAGAGGATGTGAAGTTAAAGTTCAGAATTGTTTTAACTTCCCCAGGAGTTCTGTGTATCTAGAAAATAGGTACACTGACTGCAAAGTACCCTGGAGAGATCTAAATTGTGAGGTCACTGCAAATTCACACATATTATGGGTCTCTAGCTGAGGTGTCAACTTGTCATGTTTTTTTGCAGAAGAGACTCAGCCTGAACTTCGTGGGAGGGAGGACACCTGAAAGTGCTGAAGCAGAAAGGCTGTTTCTCAGAAATATGATCCTTAAACTCTTGAGAAATAAAATCTCTCTCTTGCCACCCCCCCACCCCATCTTGTCTCCTTCATAGGACATCTGATGGGTAAAAGAACTTACACTGAGAGGAGACACTATTAGGATACAAAGATGCAGCCCAGTGCATTCTCCAGTCTATATACAGGCGCTTTATCAGAGACTTGGGGATATGAAGAGGGACTTTATCATTTGTGACCTAAATTTTAATAGCATGCATTTACTGAGCACCTGCTGTGTACCACATTTTGCTCAATATGACAAGATAAAAAAACAGCTTCATAATCTATCCAATGAACCAGAATCTATCCAATGAACCATATCTAATGTTACTTTTCCTAAGAGAAATAGAATAAGGATAGTCATGAATTATCTAGTCCTTTAAATCTTTTAATCTATTTTCCTAATCCCTGAGCACTTCAAGAACAATTCTATTCGATTAACAGAAAATAAAAGAAGTAAGGAGCCGAGGAAGTTGCAAAGATTTTTAAAGAATATATTCAAATTACAATAATTAAACATACTTTTAACTGTGCATGGTGACACACACCTGTAATCCCAGTACTTAGGAGGCTGAAACAGAAGGATGGCCAGTTCAAGGCTAGCTTCAGCAACTTAAGGAGACCTTCAGCAGAATTGTGAGACTTTGTTTCAAAAGGAGTGAATAAATGCATGTTAAAGTTGGTTTGGATTAATGTAGTAAAGGGCTTTAAGGGAAAAAGAAAGAGAGCCAATTGCCAAGCTTAAGGCATCGTCTCTATGTATATAAAAAGAAATAGTAACCATTGATTGTGTATAGAATTTTAAATTTTAATTTCAAAGCCTAATTATATCTGAATAGATGTTGTTTGAGGTGTTATCTATGGAAAGAGCTGATTTTTTAAAAAAGAAACACTTCATAGTTGAAATCAGAGCTGTTAATTGAACCAGCTGTTAGATAATCCAATAGTTCACACAATTCATTTTCTCCCCTGTAGCCGAGTTATACATCTTCACACTCACCATGTAACTTATAATGTCTCCTTGTAGGTGAAGTTCACTCTCCCATCCAATTTTCAGTACTGTCCAAATGACTTGCTTTGGTTAATAGAATGTGTAGACACAATATATGTCATGTCCTTGAAGAAGATTTAAACATGATTGTGCATTTAACTCTATCTCTTGGAAAGCTCTTGTCATGAGAACAGTGCATGTCAGATAGAGGCTGCTCTTTCAACCAAGATTTGAGAACTTCAAACATATGCAGCAGAAAGAAGCAGAGCTATAGATTTGAGCAGAGACACAGTTGATCTACAGCCACCATATAACATGAAGCGTTTACTATTGTAAGCTACTGTGATTTGAAGCTCTTTATTATCACAGTAAAATCACAGTGAAGCTGAGTAATATCTGACTTTTACTTAAATTTTACTTGATATAAGCCATCAGATTTTCAGACGTCAACACACTAAAGTAGCAGCAAAGAGGGAAAGAAGCCTCTTTCTTCTTCCAAAAGAATCAGCAGACCAGAAAATTGAAAATTAAAATGGCTATGTGAACCATGCTAACCAAAGTCTGTGAGTGAGATTATTAATGGAAATAAATAGTTGCTTAATGACTTTTCAACTTTTCAAATTATAGCAACTCATCTTTCTTCTTAAAAGTTTGATAAGTATATCAAGACATTGGTTTGTATACCTTTACTATATACAATAAAATGTTTGTTATGTATATATTTTGCCATAGATGTTATAGATGCAGGCTTAAGTGTTGATTTTTTAAAATTATGATTCAATACAGCTCTTTTTAATATACTTTTGTTGGTGCATCATAACTATACAGCATATTGATGTTTAGTGTGATTAAAACATATACACTATAGAAAGCCCAGAAATACATATATAGTCTATAGATCACCTATATAAGAATCAACTGAGGTGCTTATTTAAAATGCAACTTTATACCTGTATTAGTTCATGTTCAGTTGTTCTATACAAAATACATGAGGCTGAGTACTTAACAAAATGAAGTTGTGAGCTCATAGTTTTGGAAAGCCAAAGCTCAAGATTCGGTGGCTACATTTGTTCAGCCTCTGGTGAACGCCACATGGAGGATAACATCATGCCGGCAGCGCATGTGAGAATACCTGTGCAAATCACCCTGTGAGTCAGGAAGCCAGAGAGCAAGGAGTTGCCAGTCACAAGGAGTTGTTAACCATGCTTTTTATGCAAACCACTCTCACAAGAACTGAGGTCCCATGGGACATCTATTAACGCTTTACTAGAGCAGTGCTCCCAGTGATCTAATTACTTCTCACTAAGACTCATCTCTTAAAGGTTCTATAATGTCCCAATATCACCACACTGAGGGCCAAGCTTCAACCACCTGAACCTTGGGAGATATACTCCAGCCATGGCAGCACCCATCTCGCTCCCTCAGAATCTGGCCATGAGTGGGCAGAAAGTTATATTTTTAAGATACCATTCAGCTGGGCATGGTGGTAAACCCTTGTAATCCCAGTACTTGGGAGGCTGAGACAGGAGGATTGCAGGTTTGATGCCAGCCTCAACAACTTAGTGAAATTTTATTTCAAAATAAATAAATAAATAAATAGGGCTGGGGGTGTAGCTTAGAGGCAGAATGTCCCTGGGTTCAATCCCCAGCTCCACCATTACCAACAAAGAAGAAACTGTTCAGTATTTCTAATGCAAATTATGACTTGAAACTCATTATTTAATCATTTCTGTTACTGTTCAGACCAGTACTAGTAAATCAAACTATTCCCTGACTTCAACCTAAGTGCAACTGCAGTTGTTTTGATTGGAAAATTGAAACAGCATATGTAATGTTGTAAAGCAGAAACTTCTGCTCAGAGATAGAAATTATGGGGCTTAGAATTCTTATTAATAATTACTTCAGGGATGAAAAAAGGAACAGTTCTGGGAAACTCATGACAGAGAGAGAGAGACCTACAATTCTTTGAATGGCTTGTGGAGAGGTGGAACCATTAAATTACTTAGATGTGCACATAAGGTCTTATTCATTTTAATGACCTAGCAAAAGTGCACTACGCAGCCTGCCAAATAGAGTCCTCATTCCCTGAGAGTGCCTTCTGCTTGATTTGTGAGATATTTCGTTATTTCTTTAATGATCAAATATAATTCATTCTTCCAATGCACTGCCCTCCTAAATTACAGTCAGGGACACGGAGTTGTAGAATTTTGAAATTAGAAGGGACCTTGGAGATCATCTGGCTCAATGATCTCATCTAATAGATGAACAAACTGAGACTTGGAAAGGCTAAATGATAGCTTAACTGCAGACCATCTACCAAATTATTCACCATCATCTGAATAGTCCTGACAATATTTTTGGTGGCAAGACACTAGAAATAAGAGTCCAGGTTCCCTAAACCACAGAAATGTAAACATTTTAATTCATCTGAAAAAACCTCAGGCATCTTGAATTCATTCAACAAATATTGAGCTCCTATTCTGTGTCGGTACTTTGTTAAGTCCTTAGCATGTAGAGGTAAATAAAAGATATTCCCTGCCCTCTGGGAACTCTCAGTTGGTTAAAAATAGCCATTACTTAATAAATGCTTTCTATCTACAAGATACTATTTTATTTTATTTATTTATTTTTTGCAGTACTAGGAATTGAACCCAGGGACATTCTACTGCCGAGCTACACACCCAGCCCAATTTTTTATTCTTTATTTTGAAACAGGGTCTCACTAAGTTGCAGAGGGCCTCCTTTACTAAGTAGCTGAGGCTGGCTGCGAACCCGGATTCTTCGGTTTCAGCCTCCCAAGTACTGGGATTACAAGCGTGCACCGCCATGCCCAGACCAAGATACTATTTTAAAACCTTATGTGTATTAACTTAAGTGGTAATAATAACTACCATATGTGGCTGGTCCTATTATTATTCTCATTTTACAGATAAAGAAACTGAAGCACAGAGTTATTATGCAAACTGCCAGAAATTGCACAGCTGGTAAAGAGCTATATTAGTTTGCTAGAACTGAGTACCACACACTGGATGGATTAGATGAAACAAAAGTATATTGCCTTACAGTTCTGGAAGCTGAAAGTCCAATATCAAAGTATCCGTAGAATGAGTTCATCCTGAAGACTGTGAAGAAGAAAACTGATTCGTGCCTCTTTCCTTGCTCCTGATGGTGCACTGGTAATCTTTGACATTTCTAGGCTTGTAAAATTATCACCTTGTTTTCTACCTTCATTTGATGTGGCCTTCTCCCTGTGTGCATATCAGTGTCCAAATTTCCACTTTTTTATAAGGACATCAGTCATGTTGGATTATAGGCTCACCCTATTCCACTATGACCAGTATCATCTTAACTTATTATATCTGCAGTGATTTTATTTCCCATTTCATTCACATTCTGACCTCTTGAGCATGGCAAATTCAACAAATGAATTTTGAGGCGATGTGATCCAACCTACAATAAAGGTAAAGATGGGATTTCATTTCATCTAGTTTCAGGTTGCTATGATAAAATGTGTGTTATCTATCTGCATCCCCTCCAAAAGGAGCAATTAATTCTGTCCAGTTCAAAGTAGATAGGGATTGGAGAAGGCTTTCCAGAGAAGTAATGGTTGAATTGACTTTTGAATTATGAACTGGAGTTCACCAAACAGAAAGAACTGCATGAGTGAAAGCACAGAAGGGAGGAAGTGCTCCTGTACCACCAGCTCTCCCCCATGCAATACACAGCCTTCTCCTTCATTGCTCTCTTTGCTTTTATCCTTGCTCCCTGTGATCAATTATCCATCAGCAGTCGTAGTACAGTTTTGCACACAGGCAAGTTGGATCATACGATTTTCCTGCTCTCAACTCTCCAGTAGCTTCTCATCATATTTTCCTGACCCACATGTTTTCTCAATACATGTGTCAGATGTATAAGGCCTAGTCTATGTGACCTCTACCTTTCCAGCATTCTTTTCTTTGTGCCTCACATTGACTTCTCATGTTATAGTTACACTTAACTCACTTCCTGTTTCTCCTTTCAAAATATTTTTCGCTCAGATTTCTCATGTCTGATGCCTTCTCATAATCCTCTTAAAGAGCCTTTCACCAATCACTTTATCTAAATAGTCCCCTCCCAGTCATTTTCTGTCATGTTATTCTTTCAGTCATGGCGTTTAGCTATGACACACAAATAAATCATTGTGCATTATTTTTTAATCTGTTAATTGTTTATCTGCCTCCTCCAGAATGTAAATTCAATGAGGGTAGTGAATTAACTGATTCACAGCTCTATTCCGTGTACATAAATAGTACCTCATACTATAAATAATTATTAAATAATTGCCCTTACTCAAGATCATTTTTGTTGAACAATAAGAACAGAAACAACAGTATAATCAGGCAAGGAATAAATTACAGTAAAGGAATAAAGTCATGAGCATAGACCACTGTTTCAAGCAATTTGCACATTGAAAAAATTGGCTAATGATTAACAAGAGAATTTAAGATTAAGGGAGATTTTCTTTTTTTTTTTAGGTCATAATAGTATTTGGCATAATACATGAGGAAATACACAAGTTGGTTCAGAAAATAATGAAAGAAAAATACCAAAAAGGAGAGAGAGAGAGAGAGAGAGAGAGAGAGAGAGAGAGAGAGAGAGAGAGAGAGAGAGAGAGAGAGAGAGAGAAATAGAGAGGTCGAATATATGGGAGAATAAGGATTTATTTATGAAATAAAGTCTTAGTGGAAATGGGAAAGCAGGTTTCCAAGAGCATCATGTAGGGGTTATCTTCAAACTGGAGCAGAGCATAGTTTCCTCTGAGACAAAATTAAAGACAAGTATAAGTCATATTTGAAGTGCAAGCAAAAGAACATTGAAGAACATCACTAAGTCAGGAGACTAAACCCTTTGCTAAAATAGAAGACCTCAGAGAACAGAGATCTTAATGAGATTGCCAATGAAGTTTAAGACAGCTACTGTGGCATACAGGAGCGAGAAATAATTAAGGATCCGTAAAATAATTGTTGAGCTGTGAATAATAATTGTTGAGGTAGAAGATTATAAATATGTAATGGATCCAATCTAAAAGGATAGTCTCTTTTTCGCCAGCAAAACTTTACAACCTTGAAGCAGAAGTGGGGAAAAATTGAATGTTACAGCACTGGTGATTGGGAGGGCAAGTTCGGCAAAAGATTAAGACAGCTGAAAAAATATATATTTGATGTGTTTGACCACTTTAGTAGTTAGTGAAAGAAGTAGAGTTAAGAGGAAGCTAATGATCAGAACTGTGAGATGGTAGGTCGGAAACAAGGGACGGGGAAAGACAACATGTTGTGATTAGAGAATTGCTGTTAGGAGTTTTAAAATGAAAAAAAAAAACATGAACTTAGGGAGGGATGGACTACAAAGAGATAGCAGGTATGCCGAGAGGATATAGAAATCCTGTCTTGTGATTTTGTTGGTAGTTTCATGGCACTAGACAACTGGAAAATTTCACCAAGTTGTACATTTTATTATATTTACTTATTTATTTGGTGCTGGGCATTGAACCCAGGGACACTCTACCTCCAAGTTACACCCCCAGCACTTTTGCACTTTTTATTTTGTTTTTATTTTGAAATGTGGTCTCACAAAATTGCTAAGGTTCTCTCTAAATTGGTCAAGCTGGCCTCAAACCTTTGACCCTCCTGTCTCAGCCTTCCAAGTACTAGGACTGCAGGTGGGTACCACCAGGCCTGGCCAATTTATACATTTTAAATGGATGCAATTTATTGTACATATTTTTTCCCTAATAAGGTTTCTACAAAAAAAAACGTTTTTTCTAATTTGGAAGATCTTCATAGTTAACTGATTTATTTTATTAACATCTCTTGTACATATTCAGTATAAAATTTCAATGCGTGTATACAGCATGCAATGATCAAATTAAAATAATTAGCATTTTCATTTTTTTACAGTTTGAGTCTTCAAACTCCTCTCTTCTAGATCTTCATAAAATAGATAATTGTGAACCTCATGTTCTGTAAATATTGGAACTTATTTTTTCTATCTAACTGTAAGCAACTCACCCCCTATACCTCTCAATGATGAAATATCAAAGTCAGCATTAAAAACATAAGAAAATAGTCATTAATAATAATTAAAAATTTGGACCTTCCCTCTGCCTCTCCTCCTCTCTTCCATTCACAGTGTACACATTCACCCTTCACCTTCTCTACCTCCCTGACCTGGAACCTATTCTCTGTTCCATCTAAATCCTTCTTTCTGAGGAGGAGCCCAAGATGGCATCTGAGTGAAACACCTCTCCTCAGGCACTGTGAGCTCGAATCAAATCTGCCATAAAAGCAGCTTCTTTTTTTTATTATTATTATTTTTTTTTTGCAGAACTGGGGATTGAACTCAGGGGCATTCTACCTCCGAGCTATACCCCCAGCCCTATTTTTTTATTCTTTATTTTGAAACAGGGTCTCACTAAGTTGCGGATTACCTCACTAGGTAGCTGAGGCTGGCCGCGAACCCGGATCCTCCGGTCTCAGCCTCCCGAATGCTGGGATTACAAGTGTGTGCCACCACGCCCGGCTTAAAAGCAGCTTCTTGATGGAAGAAAAAAACAACAAAAATGTGAGCAAAGCAACAAAAATTGAAGTGCAGCTGAAGGGAACCCAGAAAGCCGACCAGGAAGAACAAAGGAGCCCGTCCTTGCTGCAGCAGTGCCACGCCGCGGAGCAGTGGCCACGGTTGAGCCAGCTACCCAGCGCGGGATCTACTAACACGGAGATATCTAAGGATGTCCTGCATACCCAGCGACCAGATGTGGAGTAAGCGACTCCAGAACCCCACGTCCTAACCAGGCAGCATATCCCCGCACCTTTGACAGTGACCGGAATGCCTGATGGAAGGAAATAAAAGCAAAGTAGCAAAAAAGTGAACAAAGCAATGAAAGCAGCTGAACCTGAACCCAGAAAGCAGACCAGGGAGAACAAAGGAGCCAGCTCGTGCATGGCAGTGACATGTACCGCAGAGGGGAGGCCGCCACCATTGAGCCAGCCACCCAGAGCAGGGTCTTTTAGCACTAAGACCTCCAAAGACCTCCTGCTCACCCAGTGACCAGGTGTGGAGTAAACGACTACAGAACTCCACACTCTAATCAGACAGCATATCCCCGCAGTATCAACAGTAATGAGGAACACCTGGTACACCCCAGCTTCACCCCTCCCACCAGAGCCAGAGCAGTAGGGATCTGTAAGTTAAATTACACTCTGGGCTGCGGGGGCCCCTGTACAAAGGACAGACTCAGTCATCTGTCCTTCTAGCGACTGGATAGGAGCAGAAGTGCAGGAGGGACCCAGTGCACACAGGGCAGAGAGACCTTCCAGGCACCCTGGAAAATGCCTGACATTTAGACTGCACTCCTGCAACCAGCAAAGGCAGAGAGAGAGAGAGAGAGAGAGAGAGAGAGAGAGGCAGACAGGCCCTGTGGAGAGCTCAGAGGCACAAGCTTGCAGTGGGAGAGGCACCAGCGAAACTCCCTGCCTGCAGTGACAGAGAGAGCAAGTAAGAATGCAAGAGTCATGCTCAAAAATCTAATATAGTGAGCAGATATTTAAAAGCTGAAAATATCCATGCAGATCTAAAAGGACTGCAGAGGCCAACTCAGCTCTATACTTACAAACTTGCAGGGTTTTTGTTTTTGTTTCTTGTTTTTGTTTATTTTTACTCTGTTTTCATTTTGTATTGCTTTGATTTATTTATGTTTTGTTTGGATGATTGGTTGCTTTGTTATTTTTTGCTCAGTTTGTTGACTCTCTTCCTTATCCCTTTTACAAGCTTCCCTCCCTCTTTCCCATCTATATTCTTCTCATCAATACTTTTTCTTTTCTCTTTTCTTTTTCCTTTTTTCCCTGCTTCATATCAAGACCATTTCATACCACCATGCCTAAAAACTCTACATTGATTACCAGAATCCCCCAACATATCCACTATCTCTAATCTTTACCATATATCACCTGAACACACTCAACCTCTTATTCCACTGGACCATACTCTCTACTTTATCCTATTCTTGCATTCATCACTGTGATTTCTTACCCAACCTTTGCCACTGAACACAACCTGTCCTTGTATATGGCAGCAGACACCTCTAACCCTCCACTGCAGAGATTGGACCAGAGAGGTGAACCACCAGAAAGGACTGCCAAACCTTAAAGATAAACTCACCTCTGCTGATAGAAGGAACAGCTCAACACATCTCACATCGAGACCTAAAAACACAGAGACCACAAACTGCCCTACTCACATCTCTGAGACAAATCCCTATAACAGAAGCAACAAACAGACCCTAGAAGTCAACACCTGAAACCCACCAAAGGCACCAATAGAGTGGGCAGAAGAAGTCCTAGAGTAATTGCAACTCAGTCTGAGATTCTATTCACAGAGAGAAAACAAAAATAAGAAACCTATAAATTGAGAGAAAGTTTTCAAGAACAGCAAAGATATAAATTTAAGAACAAGGAAATCATGGGAAGGAAAAATAGCAAAGAAACAATGAGCCACCACAACCCCACAATAACAGAACTCAACAACACTGAATGGCAGAGATTACCAAAAGAAGAATTCAGATCTTTAATAGTAGAAATGATACAAAACTTCCAGAAAGAATGCAGAGGGAGGTGGAAAGAAATAAATGAAAAAATAAAGAATCTGAAACCATGAACAGGAATCATAGAGAAGCTTTGAAGGAAGTGAAGAATGTGAAAGATGCAATAATTGAAGTGAAGGCATCAATACAAACTATAAACAGTAGATTAGACCACATGGAAAACAGAATATCACTCTTAGAAGATGACCATTCCAAAAATGAATCCATAGTACATAATTTAGAAAAAAAAACTTGACATTATGAATTGGACATTGATGAGATCTGGACCAATTTTAAAAGAGCTAGTAAGAATAATAGGCATAGAAGAGGGATTAGAAGTCGAAACTAATGGAATAAACAATCTTTTCAAAGAAGTAATATTAGAAAATTTTCCAAACACAGAAAGAGAAGTTGACACATAGGTAAAGGAAACATATAGAACCTCCTCTATAGAAGACCAAAGAAGAGGTTCACCACACCACACAATAATCAAGTTGACTAATGTAGGCAACAAAGTAAAAGGGCAAGTGACATTTAGAGACAAACCAATTAGAATCACTCCAGACCTCCCAAATCAAGTCATGAAAGCCAGGAGGGGCTGGAGTAACATATTCCAAACTCTGAAAGAAAACTTGCAGCAAAGATCCTTCTACCCAGCAAAACTCTCTCTCAAAATTGACGGGGAAATAAAAACCTTCCATGACAAACAGAAACTGAAATAATTTATGTCTTTCAAACTAGCACTAGAAAAAATACTCAAAGAGATTAACTACAAAGAAGAATTAACAAGTAAACATCAAAACCAGAGAAACAATAAATTCCAGGAAGCAAACAACTAACCAAAGAAGAATAAACACCAACATCATTAGCAGTCAGAGAGATGCAAATCAAAACTACCTTACAATTTCACCTAACCCCAAACAGAATGGCAATTATCAAGAACACAACAACAAATTCTGGCAAGGGTGTGGAGAAGTGGGAACCCGAGCTGGTGGGATTTCAAATTAGTGCAACCACTTTGGAAAGCAGTATGGAGGATCCTCAGATGTATGGGAATGAACCTACCATATGATACAGCAATAACACTTCTGGGTATCTTCCCAAAAGAATGGAAACCAAACTATCAGACAGACACATGTGTATCTATGTTTATAGCTGCACAATTCACAATTGCCAAACTCTGGAACCAACCAAGATGTCCATCAACAGATGAATGGATTACAAAACTATGGGATGTGTACACAATGGAATTTTACTCAGCCATAAAGAAGAACAAAATCATGTTATTTGCAGGGAAATGGATAGAACTGGAAAACATGTTAAGTGAGACTAGTAAGTCACAAAAAGTAAAAAAATCACATGCTCTCCCTAATATGTGGAAGCTAGGAAGAAAATGGGGCATAAGAGGGACTCCAGATGAAGAAGGAGAAACCTTAAGGGAGCAAAGAATTTGACTTAGTGGAAGGTGATGGCAGGAGGGGGGACACCCTAATGCATATGATGTACTTCCAGAAACATATCAAAGTCAATCACTAAACTGAACTTGAGAAGGAGGGAGGGCAAGGGAGTGGAGCAGGAATTGGGGAAGGGTTAAATGAGAAATGTGTGCATGTATGCCTTTATCAGCTTGTACCTAACAAAGATGTATGATTACAATGCACTAATTTTAAAAAATAAAATAAATACAACCAAAATAAATAGATAAATAAATAAAAATTTGAACAATAACCCTGCTCTATCTTCAATTTAATCATGGATAGCAAGGTTTGAATAATTTCCTAAAGGAACTTCCTTTCTTCCTGCTCTTCCTGCACAAATACACATGTATGCACCCATTTTTTAGAGTAGTTTAATAAAGTGCTCTAAAAATTGTTTTGAAATCATCTAGGTACAAGCATCTACTAAACTAGAATGAATTTTATCTACCTGACCATAAAGAGGAAAAATCTAAGTTGGGCATGATGACAAAAGGCTGTAATCACAGTACTTGGAAGGCTGAGGCAGGAGATTTCAGATTCCCTGTCAGCCTCGGCAATTTAGTGAAATCCTCATTCAAAATAAAATAATAAGATGTATCTCAGATGTAGAATGTCCTTGGTTTGAATTCTTAGGACAGAGAGAGAGAGAGAGAGAGAGAGAGAGAGAGAGAGAGAGAGAGAGAGAGAGAGAGAAGAAAAGGAAGAAGAAGAAGAAGAAGAAGAAGAAGAAGAAGAAGAAGAAGAAGAAGAAGAAGAAGAAGAAGAAGAGGAGCACAGTAAAAATTAATCAAAAAAATCTACATCCTCTTACAGAAAATGTTAAATGAACCATTTTTTATTGGTAGCTATAAAATTAGGTTAAAATGCTGTGAAATAAGTGCAAACTAAAATGAATTCATTGTTAAAACCAGGTATAGTTTCCTACACCAGCCCCTGCATTATGTCTTTAAGGAAAACAAAAATATTGTAACTTAGAGATTCACTGTAATCATCTAATGTGAACATAACACTCACCACCAAAATTACACTTAATAATAATATATTTCATTTCCTCATTATCCTATCAGTCTATTCATTAGAAATATAGGCTTCCTGTGATAAATTCTGCATCTACAGAGATGAGTAAAGTTTCAAATTCAGTAGTGAAACAAGGCAAGAAAAGAAACAATTCTAACAAAATGTTATGTGTACAAAAACTGGAAAGATTTGCACACAGTTTAGGAACAATATGGGTTTTAATACATTTTGAATAATATATTCTGGCAACAATGTTATTTTTTAAAATACACACCAAAAAAAACACAGTAAAGTCACCTGTAATTTAACCAGAGAAAATCAATGTTTATGTTGATAATGTATATACATACACACTTATGTTATTGATGTGTATATTATACATGTTATCAATGGATACTACATATAAATATATATATGCATATATACATATCTCCATTCACTTAATGAATATACATGCACAATGAATATAGTGCACATATATATGCACTATAAAATTTGGCTACTATGCATCTTTTTTTACAACTTTTAATTTAATTGTATATTGTAAATATTGTCATGTTACTACATTTCTGAAACATTGCTTTTAATGGCTGCAGAAGATTTTCCAATACAGATATAGTATAAGCTATTTAGCCAATCCCTGTTTTTAAGACATATGGGTCATTTCCAATTTTCTGCTAGCATAAACAAGACTTAGATAAATATCCATCTACAACTTTCTGCACAGCTCTGATTACTTCTTTAAGATAATTTCCTAGATGTACAATTTATGGCACAAAACAGTAATGAGAAGTTTAGATACATATTGCTAAATTGCTTTCCAGTCTGCATTCTTTCAAGCAGACTATGAGCATTCTCATTTTTTACATCCCATCATTTCTAGTTCTTAAAATACACTATTTTTATATGTGAAAATAGCATTGGCTTGTAATTTAATGTACATTTGTATCATTATTAAGAACTTATTCATATGGTAATATTTCCATGCTTTCATATCATGATTCATTTATAAGAACTCTTTATATATTAAAATATATTAAGTTGAGCATGGTGGTGCACACGTCTAATCCCAGTACCTGGGAAGCTGAGACAGAAAAATTTCAAGTTCTAGGATAGGCTGAGCAATTTAGAAAAACCTCAACAGTTTGGTGAGATCTTGTTTCAAAATAAAAAAATAAGAAAAGGTATGGGGATGAAGCTCAGAGTGGAATACCTCTGGGTTGAACTTAGCAAGAATCCACTTTGAAATAAAAAGTGCTGGGAGTAGAGCTCAGAGGTAGATTTCCCCTGGGTTTAATCCCCAAACCACAAACAATACAAAAAACAAAACAGTCGTATGTCCTACCAGTAGAATCCTGGAAAATATTAATGAAGAAAGACTTTCCTCACTGCACCATAAAGATTACACCAGGTCTCTTGGAATGTCTGCTTGTGGACGAATCCCACCCAGACAAATACTGTGTATTCAAACTGGCTGGTCCAAGATTATAATCTCAATGTGCATTCTAGGATGGCCCTAGACACTACCATAGGGAAATCATCAGAAAAAATATCAAATATATATATGAATATTCATTTCAGCATTGTTTATAACAGTATATAACTTAAAGGATTTAATAATTTTTAGTTTTTATTTGTTTATTTAGTTATTTATTTTTGTGGTACTGAGGGTTGATCCCATAGGCATTCTACCTCTGAGCTACATCCCCAGTCCTTTTTTACTTTTTATTTTGAAACAAGATCTTACTAAGGTACCACATGCTGGCTTGAACCTTTGATCCTACTCTCTCAGTCTCCCAAGTACTAGGATTACAGGCATATGGCACTGTGCCCAGTTTCAAAGGCCCCAATATCTATCTAATAGGTTTAGTTAGACAAATTGTAGTACATCCTTGCAATGCAATGTGGTATAGCTATTGAAAATCATACATTCATTTGGTCATGCATTTATAATTTTTTGTGGTACTGGGGATTGAACTCAGGGGCATTCTACCTCCAAGCTACACCCCAGCCCTATTTTTTATTCTTTATTTTGAAACAGGGTCTCACTAAGTTGTGGAGTGCCTCACTAGGTAGCTGAGGCTGGCCTCGAACCCGGATCCTCCAATCTCAGCCTCCCAAAGGCTTGGATTACAAGCGTGTGCCACCACGCCCAGCTATAAAATATTTTTGAATGGCAGACATTTTACTAGTTGCCAGGGATAAAATAGTATACAAGAACAACTATATTTACCCTCACATATCTATTTTCTATATAGAAAAGAAATTAAACAAAAAGACGAGTAAAATAAATATAAGGAGATGTCATTTATATTCAGCGCTTAACATTGCAAGTAGACACACGTCACACACTCAATTAAATGGAATATTCATATTTATTTCAAGAAATATTTCATAGGTGCTATAGTCAACCAATCTCAAGATTCTTATGCTCTCTTCTAGAACTTAGAAGGCAGAGCATGCATGATACTCAGAAATTATGTTTCCAAAAGGCAGAGAATCCATGGTCTCTATGCTGTAATCAACAGATATTTTTGTGTACATTCTGCTCTAGTACAGCTTTCTGGACAATGACCCTTGACTGCCTACTCAGACTCCTCAACCTATCTCTGATGAGTTGTATCATATTCTTTTTTTATTGTTTAGACTCAAATGTAATTTCTGATATCCATCTATTTCTGATGAACAACAAATTATAATTTCATATAGCTTTCTTATTAAAACATCCTTCATGTCTATGTTCTGAACAACACCCCCCAAATTGCATTCAGGAAACATTTTCTCTGAACAGAGGAGAAACATCTAGCATCATTCTTAACTGATTATATATCACAGTTTATAAATCAACATTGCAAGATTAAAAATACCCACCTCCCAGTTGGCCTTGAAAATGGAGAGTGGATATAGCTACAGTTGAAGTCTCCTTATTTGGGCTTCCCACACATACTAGTGACTTCTCATGGCCAGCTGCTGAAGCAGTTGCGGAACAGCAGTGGCTCAGAAATTCAGGTGTGCATCATCTCCACAAAGGTGAAGAAAAACAGAGGACAAAACTTGAATTTTCTACATAACAATCTAAATTGTCTGCCTCTTAGCCAGATCAATACAAATATGAACTCTGGAAAGTTTTACTTGGAGAAAACTCCCAAATATTCGTTCCAGAGTTCTTCAGGGCAGGCATATCCTGTGGTCCCTGTAGCTAAAAAGGGTCCATCATGCAAGGAGTGCAAAATGCCTACTGTGACCTGTGCACTGTGTGCACCAGAATGTTAACGGCAATTCCCATCTTAGAAACCTCTTTATGAGTAAATATGTACTCACACACCATAAAATTTACTTGGGATGCCGCAAGGGCTGAAAGGTTACCTTGCAGGAGCTAGGCAAGGGCCAAAACTTTCTTTAGAAAGTGCAGGGCTAGCTGGGCGTGGTGGCGCACGCTTGTAATCCCAGCATTTGGGAGGCTGAGACAGGAGGATCCAGGTTCGCAGCCAGCCTCAGCTACCTAATGAGGTACTCCGCAACTTAGTGAGACCCTGTTTCAAAATAAATAATAAAAAATATGGCTGGGGTATGGCTCGGAGGTAGAATGCCCCCTGAGTTCAATCCCCAGAACAGCAAAAAAAAAAAAAAACAAAAAAACAAAAAAACAAAGTGCAGGGCTTCAACCACCCAAGACCAAGACCTGCTCTTAGTTAACCTTTATTGCATCATAGTGTATTTGTTACACAGCATGTCTAATCTACCCTGACTAAAATATAATGTATAACATACACTTTAATATACAATATAATACAATATATACATTATAGATTTGTCTCCTACACATAAAAATAAATACTCGAATTTATAAAGAAAAAAATACACACCACACACACACACACACACACACACACACACACACACACACAAACACACACACCTTCACAAGTACCTGGCTCATATAGTTCTGCTTAATAAATTTTGTCTCTTTTTATTATCTTCAACTATTTTTTCCAATTAGTTTTTAATTTGGTCTTATCCAAATCCCCTCTTATCAACCAACTTGTCATCATTCCTTGATCTTTGCTGGATCCTCCTGCAATCCATATTGGTTTATAATAGAGGTAGAGGAGCCAATTCCTTATACCAAAGCTGTTTCACAATCAGCAAGAATTCACTGTGCACAATTGCTTAGAGGTTAGAGTCTTCATTAACTCTTTCCACTACTCTGATCATTTGTGTCCCTGTTAGCTAGAGCAAATTCATGTATTGCTGGAATGTAAGGTGATATGGCTCCCCTCCAATCAGCACTTAAAAAAAGGCCCGCAGCTGTCTAGAAAAACCTTTTTTCTCTCTCTGCTTCAGGCTAAATGGAAAGAGGAGTTTTATAGTTTGCCCTATCTCTGGCTGCATGCCACCCCAAAGCATTCATCCATTACTAAATTAAAAATGACTTCATGGTGCTCACTTCAGCAGCATATATACTATAATTGGAATGATTCAGAGAAGATTAACATGGCCTCTGTGCAAAGATGACACACCAATTCATGAAGCATTTCATAATTTTGAAACAGGCACTTTCATATATTGTGCTGAAAGTGAAAATGTTAAAAACCACCACAAAGGTGGATCTATCAATAGCTACCAAAATTGCAACTGTGTTTACCCCTTGATCTAACAATCACAAGTTTAGAAATATATCCTTTTGATATGCATAAACACATATAAAATTATGTATTTCAAAGGTTTTTCACCAGACATGGTTTATGATTATAAAGAATTAGAAAAAAATACAAAAGTTTATTAAGGGGGAAGTGATTAAATAAATTCTCTTACATTCATATAATGGAATGGAATGCAGACATAAACAATGAGGATGCTTTCTGCAAATTGATAAAGATATCCAAACTATACAATATAATATATACTGCTTCACCATATAGAACAGTGATATATTTTATCTTAAATTTTGGATAAGAAAGAAAGCATGGAAGATATATTTGAATATTATCATATTTGCATAAAGAACAAAATAAACTTTTATGAACCGAATATAGTTAGGTGCTAAAAATCATATGTTGATATCTATTCCTCAATGTGATGGTTTTGGGAGCTGAGGTCTTGAGGAGGCAATTAGATCAATCTCATAAATGAGATTGGTGTGCTTATAAGAAGAGGACAAAGAGTTAGCTTTCTTTTGCTCCCCTGATCTGTATTTCAAGGGGGATAGAAGGAGAAGTCAGTTATCTGCAAACTAGATGGGGCTTTTCACCAGAACCTGACGCTGCTGACACTCTGATCTTGGACTTCCAGCCTGCAGAACTGTGATTAATAAATATTTGCTGTTTAAGTCACTCAGTCTATGGTAATCTGCTGTATCAGCCAAAACTGACTAAAATATAAACTAAAAAACAAAACAAAAAAACCTATTACCTAGAGGCAAGAGAAAATTATGGGCAGCAAGCCTGCTACCTATTTTTATAAAGTTTTGTTGGAGCTCAGCCATACCTATTTGTTTTTATATTGTTTGAGTGTTTTTGCACCACAATAGCAGAACTGAGTAATTGCAATACAGACCATATGGCCTATAACCTTAAAATATTTATTACTGTCCCTTCACAGAAAAAGTTTGCTAATTCAAGAAATATAAGGTGGAAGGAATGGATAGCAACAAGTGTAGAATCAAGTTTCTTGATGTATACACCCTTTTATATATTTTCTTATATATATTTTATTTCAACCATGAATAAAAGTATGGCTTACTTATAAAATCAAAATGAAGGCATTAAAATCAGTAAACTTGAATTGGAATCTTCTGAGTAGGAAACAGGTAGTAATAAACCTTGAGTAAGGATTTGTGCATGAGCTCATAGTGGTCTTATTTATTTCTTTTTTTTTTAATTTTTTTATTGTAGTAATTCGTGCAATATAGCATACATCTTTGTTAAGTACGGGTTGTTAACAACATATTTGCACACAGTTCTCATTTGACCCTTTCCCCAATTCCCACCCCAATCCCCTCCCCTTCCCTCCCCCTCAGGTTCACTTCGGTGAGTGACCTTGATATGATTGTGTAATTACATCACGT
>PVLC010006989.1:11382-66023 GCA_004027655.1 Graphiurus murinus | reverse complement strand
CGGTACTGGGAATTGAACTCAGGGGCATTCTACCTCTGAGCTATACCCCCAGCCCTATTTTTTATTCTTTATTTTGAAACCGAGTCTCACTAAGTTGCAGAGTGCCTCACTAGGTAGCTGAGGCTGGCCGCGAACCCGGATCCTCCGGTCTCAGCCTCCCGAATGCTGGGATTACAAGCGTGCGCCACCATGCCCGGCTTGTTATTTGTTTCTTTGTTCATTCTTAGTTTTTTGATAGTTGCCATTCTAACTGGAGTGAAATGGTGTTTCAGTGTAGTTTCCAGTTGTATTTTTCTGATGGCTATTAGACTTTGATTTCCATCCACTACCTTGCTTTTGCCAAATTGATCTAATTGAAATATGAGTACAAAGGTGACCAGAGTTTAAAAAAAAGAATCATTTGTTTAGTAAAAGTCATTAGAATTAATCATGTGTACAACCTACAAAAATACCTATGAAGTAAGGCTTTATGGAATGGATATAATTTTCAGACTGAGTTTTCTTGTCTTCTTCAAGCAGCCCCCAAGCTTTTCCAAATCTGAAATCTACTCTTTCTGACCAGCACAAGAAGAGTTTTTCTAAATTTAAACTTAGGTGGAATGTTAGTCTTCTCTATGTGTCTTCCTTCCTTTGTTGTTTCGGATGGATCATTTTGTCTTCACATTACTAGAATATACTACTGTACTTACTTTATCGTATTGAATATCTTTAGTCTTGAATCATTTGCTTGTCTACTTGACAACTCACTTGTAAACAGTAACTTAGGAAGGAATAAGGCGTTACCTTTGTGTTTTTTTGATCCTTGAAACAAACTAAATAAATTTGTATTATTTTATTTTAACCCGAATCAGGCCCAGCTTTGCCTATTATTTCATAGTTCATTCCCATGATGGCCAAATCTTACATAAGTTTATTCTTCATCAGATATCAAATGGTATTTTGATATGTAACTCTGTTGAGTCATTTTTACTTCAAAAATATTTTTATGTTCAAACTCTACAAAAATCTTCTAATATGGAATCAAAGAATTTCTATAAAATGTCCTTGGCCTTATTTGCAGATTTTTTTCCTCCACAGTTTCTGATATTCAGTCCCTGTACTGCAATCCTTGTAGATTCCTTACCATTATTCTGGAACCTTCCCTACCTCTTGCATTTTCCTCTAACTTTTGTCTAAGCCATTTTAGTCCCTACTTTTCTGAGAAACCTTTTTAGACTCTTTCCAACACAATAGAGCTTCAACTCTGAATTTGACAGCTATTTGCACGTCTTCTTTAGCAGTTACCACAAGTGCTCTACACAATGGCTAATTGAGGATGTTTCTACCACCTCCATTAAGAACTTGAAGACAGGAATGATTTATTTTCATCCAATGAAATATTATATCCATAAGGAATACATTGCCTTATAGAAAGAGGCTGTACAATAGATAGTTGCACTTTAATTTCTGGAATGATATTACGAAGAGTTTCATGGCCTTGCATATCAGGGAAACAAAAACACTTGTGAAAATTATTTTTTTAAAAACAGAAGCCATTTATAGTCTTTTCAAGTTTTCCTAATAACAGGCTGCAATAAAGAAACACTCAAGAAATTCTACTTAGTCATACTAAGAATTGTATGTGTAGCACTTGAACCATCACCCCAAGCCTCCCTCCCTGCATCTCCCAGGTTGGTGAGAGAAAAGCTCCATGAGGAGTCTTGGCCATGAATACCTGGACACTGTGCCTTTCTCTCCCAGGTTCATTCAGAACTGTTATCTCTGGAGGAGGTATAACTATCAGCACTTTTTACTCTGGGCTCTGGGTTGCAGAAATATAATTTCACATAAGTGTGGCTGAGAAGGAGCATCACTCTTCCCTCATCCATCCATTATACACAAGACAAAGAATCTACATCAAGCATGACAATCCAAGAAGAATGAGGTCCTCTGTGGGAGAGGCATGTCACAAAAGCCGGAAGTTACTGCCCTCACCCAGTGCTCTGCTCATTAGCTAGAAATTCCATTCCAAGAGAAGGAAGCCAATGTCCCCAGCCTCAGCTAAGAGTATTGGTTCAGAGACACTGCTCAGGGCAAGAGGCAGGCCTTAGAACACAGAGCTCTAAAACTCTCATCAAAAAAATTGACTTTCTTTAGAGCAGAATGTGAAGAAGTTCACACCTAAGATCTTTCTTCAAGACAGTGGATGGTTTGGATGTATGAAATTAAGAGGAGGGTGAGAAACATTGGAAAAGTAAGCTAAACCACAGAAAAGGTCTCAATGTAGGAGGTTCAGCATATAAATTCAGAGCATTTTATGCTCCTGCAAGCAGTACCTAAAACAATAGAGACCATCCAAGCAATAAGAATAACCTAAAAGCTGAGCTTGATACCGTCAGAAAAAGATGATTTCACAGAATGAGGGAGATAGAGACAGCCCTGCTTAAAACATAGTCATTCAAGAGTGACCTTGGACAATTCAGAGACTGAAAACTTTGAGGATCAACAGGAGCGGCTCCTTAATTAACAACTGACATTAAAGCAGCCATTATAAATATTCTCAAAACACTAAAAAGAAAGTCATTATTGAAGATGTAAAGGAAGATATAGTGGCAATGTTTTATCAATTCAACAATATCAATAAAGTGTAGAAATTACTTAAAATGAACCAAATTATTTAAAATGAAGTTATAGAGTTGAAAAATACAAAACTGGAAATGAAACGTTCTCTAGAGTAATCAGCAAGTCTGAAGCTACATCAAGAGAAATGATTCAATCCAAGAAAAAATTGAGTAAAAATGGATGGAGTCTCAAAGAAATGAGGTATACCATTAATCGCATCAATATATGTGAAATGAGTATATAGAAAGAGAGGAGAAAGAAAAAGAGGCAGAAATAATATTCATAAGATGATGGCTGAAAGTTTTGGTAGAAATCAATAACCTACACATTCAAGAAACACAACAAGGTCCAAGTAGGATAAATGCAAAAAGACTCATACCTAGTCACATCAAGTCAAAATATTAAAACACAGGTAGATATGGTGACACATGCCTGTAATCTCAGTACTTGAGAGGAAGAAACAGGAGGATCATAGGTTTGATGACAGCCTCAGTAACATAGAGCACTTTCAAAATAAAAAAGATAACAAAATAGGACTGAGGGTGTAGCTCAGAGGTAGAACACTACTGAGTTCAATCCCCAGTACCAAAAAGAAAAGAGTGTGTGTGTGTGTGTGTGTGTGTGTGTGTGTGTGTACACAAAAGCTAAAAGAAATCTCATAGCAGCAAGAAAAAGCAACTGGTTGCATATAAGGAAATAAAATTAACAGCTGAATTCATATAAAGACCAAGGAAAGCCAGAAATACTGTGATAACACATTTAAAGTACTGAAAAGAAAAATCAATTTTCAAGAAATTCAGATTCAGCAAAAGTGTCTTTCAGAACTGAAGACAGAGCAAAAATATCCAAAGATACCAAACAATGGAGAGAACATGGTAATAAAAAAATCTTGCAAATATATTAAAGGAAGTTCTTTTCAGGCTAAAATAGATTATTCTAAATTATAACTTAACCCACATGGGAAAATGATTAAAAAGTAATGATTATAAAAGACTATGAATTCATGATTTCTCCTTTCTTCCCTATCTGATTATAAAATAACTTTATAAAAATAATTATTTTATTGTTATAGCTATCACATATAAAATGTTTATTGTGCATTAGCAGCATAGCACAGTAGGTGGGAACAGAGCTGTGCTGTAGTGGGGAGATAATAGCAGAAAGTAAAAGCTATCTTTTTGAAAGATCAGCAAATTTGACAAAATTTTAGCTAGTGCAACATTGAAATAAAGAGGAAACTCAAATTATAAAATTAGCAATAAAAGCCTATTCCTACTGACCTTCATTACATAGAAAGGATTATAAGGAATTGTTGTAAGCAACAATAGGCCAACACATTAGATAACTTGGATGAAGTGAGATTTGTATGAAAATACAAACTACCGAAAACGAACTCATGAAGAAATAAAAATTTGAAAAGAAGTAGATTAAATTAATAATAAAAAAATTACCACAACAAAAGCTTAGCCCTAAATAGTTTCACCAATGAATTCTACCAAATGTTTAAAAAGGAATTCACATCAATATTTCACATTTTTTCAAAAATCAGAAAACAAAGGAATACTTTCCAATTCATATCTGATATCAGTCTAATGCCAGTTTGATACTGAAAGCAAAAACATTACAAAAAGGGAATCTATAGACCAATCTATTTTATGAATAGATGCAGAAATCCTCAACAAAATAGTAGCAAAGCAAATCCATCAAAATATAAAATGAAATAGATTATATCCATAAAGGGCAGAACTCCCGTCATCACCTGTTGTTGTGGTTATAGAATTTCCCCTGAAGAGCTCATGTACTAATGTTCAGAGCTGATTAATTAAATCAGGAGAGTTGTGGACTCATCAGTGGATAAATTCATTGTAATCGATTTACTGGGTGGTAACCTAGGCAGGTGATGTGAGACTGGAGAAGGTGGATCCCTGGGAATGTGACCTGAGGGAGTATGCTTTGTCTCTGAATTCTCTTACTTATTTGCCCTCTCTGCTGCTGGCCTCCATGAGGTAAGGAGCAGAGTCCTGGCATTCTCTCGCTCTCTCTCTGCTTCCTGCCACTATACCCTGAGATCCGCACATCTTGTCTTATATGGACTGAACCCTCCATGAGTGCAAGGGCTCCCTGAGTGCAAGGGCTCCATAAGGAGCAGAGCCCTGGCACTCTCCCCCTCTCTCTGCTTCCTGCCACTATACCCTGAGATCTGCATAACTTGTCTTATATGGACTGAACCCTGAAATCTCCAAAACTATGAGCAAATAAATCTACCTCTCCCTAAGTTGTGTGGTCTGTCTTTTCGATTATTTCAGTCAGAATGTTGACTGTGGCACCTGTTGAGACAGAAAAGTATTTTAAAAATATAACCTTTTTGTAATACTTAACAATGCCATAGAAGGAAATTTCTTCAAATTGATAAAGGGCATTTGCAGAAAGACACACCTAAGTTACTTAATGGTTGAAGACTGAAGTCTTTCCCCTAAAATAAAGATGAAGACAAATGTACCCATTCTCACCACCTCTGCACATTAAATTGGAGGTAGGAGCCAAAGCTAGTATATGTAGAGAATATATATTGAATTTTTCTTTATATATAAAATATATAAATAACTTTTATAACTCTTTTTCAAGAAAAAATAAATCAATTAAAATGGCCAAAATATCAGAATAGGCATTTCTCTAAGGGATATCTACAAAGGACCAATACGCAGGTGAAAAGATGCTCAACATTACTAGCCATTGGGAAAATACTAATCAAAACCCCAAAGAGATCCATCTCACACACACCAGGAGAACAATAATAAAATACAGAGGATAACCTGCGCTGGCAAAGATGGAGTGAAATTGGCACTCTCCTATGAAGCTGGTGGGGATGTACAATGGTGCAGTCACTTTGGAAAATAGTCCAGTAGCTCCTCAAAATGTTACAAATAGAATTACCAAATGGCATTGAAATTCTACTAATGGTGGATATCTAAGAGAAGTAAATGTTTTCACACACAGAAAAACTTGTCAAAGGTACTCATGGAAGCATATTCTATAATAAATAAAATATGGAAGCAACCAAATGCCCAGGAAGATGGAGGTGGTGTTTACCCAAGTGGCTAAGAGTGGGGCTGTGAGAACTGGATGACTTAACTGCATCCTAGCCCTGCTGCTGATCAACCATGTGACTTGGTCAGTGTCTTCAGTTCTCTGAGCTCTGGGACTGTCAAGTACAAAATAGGGCAGTATTATAACCAATAGCCTCATGTGCCCCTCAGAATTAAGTCCAAAAAAACATGGAGAGGCTCAGCCCAGGGCTGAGCAGTTTCTGTGGATCATCAAGTGAGCAGCTATCACAGCCTTAGAGGATCTGAGAGGCACCTGACCTTTGGGGGTTTAGAACCCTCAGAAGGTGGTGATTGGTGAAAGTACTTTTATGTCCTCAACTTCAAGGGTGCTGAGAGATAAGGCTGTGGCTTGCACTGAGGGATGAGGAAGAAAAATCAGAGAGAGAAGGCAAGGGCTCAGGAACAGGTAATTTGGTCCTACTTTTCCAGCTATAAACTGTGTTACACTTGAGTCCCCACTGGCATCAGTCTTGGGTTCCAAAGAGGTAATGTTTTCACATAAAAGAGTCCATGAAAACTTACGGGCTGGGGATCTAAAAGCTGACATTAAGTTTGATAATCATGACCTGACTACTATTTCAATGTCTTAAATGTGTAAGGCTTCAAAAGAAGCATTTTGGAATATATATTTATTTTTAGTAATTTTTTTTCCTATTTTAGACTTTTTATTTTTTTATTGGTGCATTGTAATCATACATCTCAGTTAGATACAAGCTGGTATAGGCATACATGCACACTGTGATAGTTACATTTTATATGAGTCGGACATGGTGGTGCACACTTGTAATCCCAGCATTTGGGAGGCTGAGACCGGAGGATCCAGGTTCGCGGCCAGCCTCGCTACTTAGGGAGGCCCTCCACAACTTAGTGAGACCCTGTTTCAAAATAAAGAATAAAAAATAAGGCTGGGGGTATAGCTTGGAGGTAGAATCCCCCTGGGTTCCATCCCCAGTACCACACACAAAAACACACATGTATTATGTTTATTGTACCATTAAATGATAGTCCAGAATGCAAAGAAAATTAGGTATTGAGTGGAAAGTGAACAGAGAACCTAAGAAGATTAACTGCCCAGTTCCCCATCTGTATTGGGTGAGCAAGGAAACAGAAACTTCTTACAACTACTTTTCCATTTTTATTCATTATAATTTAGGTAATTGTCATCTTTATATGATGCTGATGACAAATAAATGGATATTTTACAACCACATTATTATTAATAAATTATATGACCTAACATTATGACAACTGATTTCACACTCGACACTGTGATTCTCCTGAACCGGAGCACTCAATGAGTAACAGGCATTTGCATCCTGGCAGCACATGCAGGGGTCAAGGTGGGTGGGCACCAGCCCTAGTGGAAGCACAGGCTGGAGACAACTCGTTCAAAGTGCAGAATCCTGTGTGCTCCGTCATAGGGCTATGCACAGAGAAAATGAAACTTAAAAACACTAGTCAGCTAGGGATATTCCAGTAATGAGCTCTTACTGGATTTTTTTTTTTGAGGGTCATATATCTGAAATATAATTCAATATTCTGTAGATGGAATTTAAGGCAATTAATTAAACTCGTTGTTAATTATTTAGCCTCATTTTGAATTATTTTCTATCTTTCTCTGTCCTATCCCCTACTTTCTCCCTATCTCTGTCTTCCTATCTTCATTTTTGATAGGAAAAATATCCTTCTTAATATTTCACTAATTATTAAGCTACTAAAATTATGCTTTTTTATTTGATGCTGTTTTAAGGCCTATATTATATACAGCAAATTTTCTTTTATATTTTCTTCTGTGAGGTAGTTTCAGGTGAAGATCCAATCTGAATTTTGAAAAGGTCACAAAGAACTACTCAAAATATCAGTCAACCTATTCAGTTCTAAGTTTTCAATACTATGGATATTTTGATGAAATTGACACAGGTGCATTACAATAGGTTGAAAATCTTAATCTAGAACTTATATAATATTACAATAAGATATAAATCTATGTCTTTATATGTAATCTACATATATATAAGATATTTTATCTATATAGAGAGAGATATTCTATAATAAATTATATACTAAAATTTTTATAGGTATTTCACATCTGGGATGATGGGACCAAATGTTTTTGAAAAGTCAAATTTTCAAAATATAACCCACTTTATGTACATTTGGTCAGTTTTCTGATGGAAGAGCATACTTGCTATCTTTGTGTTTTTGAAGAAAATAGTTTTAATGCCCAATTAAAGTAAAAAGATGTACTTCCATGGGCCACTGTTAGATTTATCATTTAAGAGTTTTAACAGGAGGTCAGATTATAAGGATATCAAAGGTGTCAAGATTCCACCTCCAGAGAGCATCACTTGGATGTTCAGGTGGTCGTGCCTGCCATGTCTGAGTGTTCAGATTCCCTTAGACCTCCTTCCAGAATCCTCTGGTCCCTAGATACTGAGGAAAGCTGAGGCCAGAAGTATATTCCAATGAAGTCATCCCAAATTTACTCTGACTGCACCCTACATATTTAGAACTGCAAACACTGAGTTGAGCATAGAACACGATTCAAATTAGCATGCACACTCACAAAAGTAATGTGTGATAAAAAGGACTGCAGAGTTAGTGGAGATACAAGCAAGTCCTACTGCTGTCTCCATTCTTCTAATACAGGAAAGTAACAGACCAAGATTATAAATGGACAGAGAATTAATAGGGTGAGAAACCTTAAGGTTAAATCATTTGAAAGGAGTAATCTGTTGGTAATTAAACTCAAACAAAGCTTGGCGTGATGGTGCATGCCTATAATACCAGGACTTGGGAGCATGAGAGGAGGATTGCAGGCTTGAGGTCAACCTCAGTAACTTATTGAGACTCTTAGCAGATTAATGAAACCTTATTTCAAACTAAAAATAAAATAGAACTGGTGGTGTAGCCCAGATGTAGAATTAGACATAGGACTGAACCTGGGTTTAATCCCCTGTATCACAAACAAACAAACAAATATTCAAACAGGATTTGTTTGAATTTAAGTAATTATGACATATATTATATAAGCATGTGTGAGCATATATATTATATATACTATATTTATAATCACATTCATCTTTTTGTTCCTTTTTTATATCAGTAGTTACCATTCATTAAGTATCTACAATATGTTAAGCTTTCAAGGATGTGATCTTAATATATTATGTCTGTGAAGCAGAGACGGTCACACAACTGTTAAAAATAATGGAACAAATTCAGAAGGGTTAAAGGAATTTTTCACTCAAAAAGCGACTAAGAATGGATTCAAACTAGATTTGCTTATATCTAAAAGTTACGTAATTTTATTAATTCAGATTGTTTGTCTAAAGTTATAAAGTTAAAGATAGTACTCATCCAACTGCTCTACATGCTAGTAGAATGTCCATGTGCTGATGTGAAGAAGCCCCACGAGGCTGAGTGAAAAGCCCAAGGCTAAAGCAGCCTCCTGTGGGAGGAACACAAGCGTAGTGTGGCGAAGTGCTCAGAGTGAAGAGATAACCAGGCATTCAGAGAGGAGGCCAGGGTTAGACCGCACAAGGCCAAGTTTGGATTTTGTTTAAATAAAATAGGAAAACACTGGAATGTGTAAACCAGGAGAGTGATGTGATCTAATCTAATCTATTAAAAAATTGTTCTGTTGAGTTTGTGAAGAGCAGGCAAGACTGAAACCAGAGAGGCCAATAATAATTCTAAATAATAAATCATATAATACCAAATACTAAATAATATACTATGTATATTCATAAGTGTAATAAATCTTAAAAAGTTATCATGGCTATAGTCGTATTAATATTTCCATGATATTGTTATTTACATGTGGCTCCAAGTAAGTTATTTCTTATTTAATAATTTGGGGAAATAAATGAAAAAAAAGCACTTTGCAGGCTTTGGAATTTTGGTAGTTTTCATTATTTTGTCCTGTTTTAATATGACTGATTTATTTTCCATATCTGCCGAACCCAGATTCTAAATCTTACTTCAATGTTTTAAAATTTGTTAAGTATGTATCTTCAAGAAAAATGATTTATTTTATTAGTTATGAAAGTACTAACACTGCCGTAATTCAAGTTCACAATTTTTTGGTCAATGAGGTTTACATTTCTGCATTCCTAATTTGACAATAGAATAATAGTTTGCATAAAGTCTTCATTAATGCAAAACAAACTTCCTTTTAGTTTCACATTATTTTAATATTAATATTTAATATTAGTAATGATATCTCTTCATTCATCTACATTTCATTGTCAATAAAATTGGTAGGTGAAGCAAGATAGTATAAATTATTCATGTACAAACAAGCATTCATAGTTTTACAAAAGCTCATCACTGGAGAGTCCCAGGTATCCCTGTGATGAAAACACCTAACCAGGAAACTTATGCCAGGGGAAAATGACAATATACTTAATTGTACAACTGCCAAATATTACTAACAGCACAAGAACATAAAGTAGAATCAATTTTCAATATATGACTTCATAAACATTCAAATAAATTACCCAACATTTAAATCTAATAGCCAAATTATTTGCAGGGGAAAATGACAATTATTCCCAGTCTGTTCTGATCATCAAATATACATTGTGTGTCTACACTGGTCCAGCACTGTGCTGGATGTGGAGAACATGAAGAAAAGACTCAGTTTCTGATTACGAAACAATGACAGCTACAGGACGTCACGCGTTGTTAGGGTATGGATCTGGAATAGCCTCCAAAGACTCACGTGCTGAAGGCCCGGCCCTCAGTGCAGCAGTGTTCAGAGGTGAGACTACTGGATCATGAGGACTCTGATCTCATAAGTAGATTAATCCATTCACACCTGAATGGACTACTGGGAGGTTGTGGAAACTGTAGGCAGGTGGGCCATGGTTGGAGAAAGTGGGCCACTGAGGGTGCGTCTTTGGAAGTCTATCTTACCCCTAGCTCCTTCCTCTCTTTCTGCTCCCTAACTTGCATGAGTGAACAGCTTTCCTCCACTATACCCTTCCTCCAGGACATTCTGCCTCACCTCGGGCCCACAGCAGTGAGGTAGTCCCACCACGGACTGAAACTGTGAGCCAAAATAAATCTTCCTGCTCTAAGTTGTTTTCTTGCAGGTATCTGTCACAGCAATGAAAAGCTAACACATAGACTAAGTGAAAGCCAAATTTAAATCACACTCACATGAATAATTTTTCATTAATTTTGGCCTATAAATTAGAATAAAATTATTTGATGATATTTGATTAATCCTTTTGTGAAGATAGTCAAATCCAATTATACAGATCCCCAACCTTTCACACTGGGCCCTGAATTATCTGAATTACTTTCTCATATAGATCCAAATAACTGTTTAGCTTTTCATTTTGCAAACAATATGATCATCCTGCTTGGTTTGTAAACAGTAGCAGTGCCTGCACATAGTAGAATATGCTGTAATGTTAAACAAATGAAATTAACAATTAATAATTGCCAAATATGAATATTTTAAAATATCTCCCCTGAGATCTGGGTAGAGTGATATGAAGTGATTTCATTATGTGGATGGAAGACAAATTACAATTATCTGGGACAAAATGTAATTACTCGGAGCCCTGGCTTGTGCGAATGAATGGTCTGATTGAATCTGACCACTCTATCTCTTCTGAAACATAATTTCGCGGGTCTGCACCTGAATAGGAGAAGAAAATTAAATCAATTTATTTAAAATGGATAATTCTGGAAGACTTCACAACTGGAGTAGTCTCACCAACTAAGGAACACATATTGTAAAATTTGTAAAATGCTTTATATGTTGCAGTGAGAGACTGTCATTTGACTCAGGGGTTTCCTTTCTCACTGACAATGAACTATCTTGTAATTCATCCAATGTGAGTTCTAAATGTTGGATTATAAACATAGGCAGGAATCCTCCACTCACCAGATGTGGGGGATACAAGAGCAATTTAAGGCCAAGTCCCTTCCTCCTGATGCTTACAAATATGTGTTCAATAGTAAATTAAGACATAAAAACACAAGATGATTCAGGTATGGTGGCACATACCTGTAATCCTAGTATTGGGAGGCTGAGAAAGGAGGAATGCAGGTTCAAGGCAACATAGGGAGACTCTCAGCAACCTAGTTAGACCCTGTTTCAAAATAAAACAAAAATTAAAAAGGGCTGCATGTATATCTCAGAGATAGAATGCCCTGGGTTCAATCCTTAGTACCACACACACAAAAAGGTAATTTCATAAAGCGATAAATATTAAGAAGAAAGGCCAGGCTTGTAATTCCAGCATTTGGGAGACTGAGACTGGAGGATCCAGGTCCGCGGCCAGCCTCAGCTACCTAGTAAGGCACTCCGCAACTTAGTGAGACCCTGTTTCAAAATAAAGAATAAAAACTAGGGCTGGGGGTGTAGGTCAGAGGTAGAATGCCTCTGAGTTCAATACCCAGTAACGCAAATATATAAAATATATATATATATATATATATATATATATATATATATATAGAGAGAGAGAGAGAGAGAGAGAGAGAGAGAGAGAGAGAGAGAGAGAGAGAGAATCAATTGTGGGTCAAGGATAAGGTCTTTTAGAAAAAGTTCCCTTCAAGCTGGGTCCTAAAGAATGAAAAGGAAAAGCCATGTCAAGCTCAGAACAAGGAAGCTCTGAGATAGTGATGAACTGGGCATATTCATGGGACAATGAAGAGCCCAGTGTGCCCTGAAAACAGTGAAAAATGGACAGATGAGAACTGAGCTTAGGCAGCAACCAATCTTGTGACATATAGCAGGTCATGGTCTGTAGTGGACTGATTTTAAATTTAAAAAAAAAGCCACTGAAGAGTTTGGCACAAGTAAGGGCCATGTTCTTCTTTAGGCTTTGGAAATGTTACACTGGTACTAACCAAATGGAGGAACAAGAACTGAAGCAGAAATGATGATCATTTCTAAGATTTATAGTGATGATTGGCAGGATTCAGAACCAAACTTGGAAAACAGATTCTTGGAGCCACGTGATAGTTTGAAGACAGTAGATAAAAGAAAAAGAGAAAGCAATAAACATGTATTGAATTTTGTTTTATCATTTCATTTTTTAAAGAATGCAAAGAGCTGGGCATGGTGGCACACACTTGTAATCCCAGTACTGAGACCAGAGGATCTGAGTTTGCAGCCAGCCTCAGCTTCTTAATGAGGTGCTCCACAACTTAGTGAGACCCTGTCTCAAAATAAAGAATAAAAAGAGGACTGGGGGTGCAGCTTGGAGGTAAAATGCCCCTGGGTTCAATATCCAGTGCCACAAAAAGAAAAAAAAAAGAATGCAAAGAGAACAGTTATAGATGACATCATGGTTTCTCAACCCTAATGTCTCCAGACATTGCTAAGTGTCCCCAGGAGCAAAATTTCCCCTGGTAAGAACTTCTGGATTAGAGCCATGAAATGATGTTTCATTTATAATAATATTACAAATATTAGTCAATATTTACCAATAGGCAAAATAATACTTTTTTTTGTGTGTGGTACTGGGGATTGAACCCAGGGCATTCTACCTCCGAGCTACCTCCCCAGTCCTACTTTTTATTCTTTATTTTGAAACAGTGAATGGCATAGCATTTCTAACCAGTCATTCACTCTGGAGCCAGTGATCACAACAGTCTGTGATTTTTCCAGACTATTTTCCCTATTCCTAAAGATATTTTCATGCATAAGACTTTTATTAAGTAAAAGCCAAGAATTAAAGAGTGCATTTGTCTAAGCTGATTCCAGTGCCCTCTCCTATCTTCCTCCCTGTTTCCTTGCCTTCCATGGCTCTTAACCAACTTCAGGTTAATTAGCATATGCCCATTCATTGCAGGTCACATTTGCAAAGCTCCATGATTCATAAGCTAAACAGCTTCAATACAGGTTAAGTTGCTACAATAAGTATGCTTAGATTATGCTAACATTTAATACAATTGAACTTATTTAATTAAACTCTTCAAATACTCATTTTTGCCTTCTACACATACTCATTTCCATATCTGTGCCATTACACTGGTATGTTCCTTCTTAGCTAAGCCTTCATTTTCTCCCTTCTACCTACTACAATCTCACATATGTTTAAGGTTCAATTCAAGTACTTCCAATGAAGCCTTCCTATAACTCACAATAATTTCTCTATCCTAACAAATGAAGCATTAATAATTTATACTGTACAAGATTTCACTTGACTATAAATTATTTTGTACTAATTACCAACTGTTTCTACTTTATAAGCCTCATTTCCTCAATAAGATTGTCAGATCTTCAATCAGTGAGGCTTGCATGAGTATAACCAGGGAAGATTTATCTTAGTCACTACAAAATGATGAATGAAAGGCCATTTTGATGTCTTTCTTAGTGAAGATATATTTATTCTTATTCTGTGTTCCTCGAATGCCTAGCACATGGATGAATATATATAGGATGTTCAATAAATAGAAATATTTAAATAATTGCATTATTTACACCATATTAAATAAAAGGGAGTATGACTCCCCTTTGATGATTGCATTTGCCTGTAGTATATGAACTATGTATGTAAGCTCTTAAGAAAATGAACTTTATGTATTTTTTTAAAAATCCATTATATTTAATTGATACTAAAGATTTTTTTCAGCCTGACATGATGGCACACATATGCAATCTCAGTACTTAAGAGGTTGAGGCAGGATGATACCAAGTTCAAGGCCATATGATTTAATGTTTTAACTGTGAAAATATGCATGAAATGGAGCGTTGTGAAGGTGAGACAGAAGGCCTCATACCTGCACTTTTAGTACGGTAGTACATCATAGATGCAACATACAACAGTTGCTGAAAAGTAAAAAGGAGAATTTTGGCAACACATCATGCAACAGTTATATAATGTGGTGCTGCAGTATTCCACCATTTTGCTGTTATATAACATACTAGCTACACCTTTCCAGCTTTTTTGGAATAATACAAGACAGTACCTGCTATATTTGAACATTTTAAACAAAATTGAACAGATGTATGATTCAGTGTTCTAACTTTGAAAATATACATGAGATGGAGCGTTGTCAACCTGAGACAGAATGCCAGATCTAAAAACATGCATATGTTCACCTTTAGAATGGTGGAACATCACAGATGCAAAGTACAGCTATTGCAAAAAAGTGAAAAGGAGTTGGATGGTAGAAATTTGGCAACACAACCTGCAACCGTTATATAATGTGGTAGCCACACCGTTCTACCATTCTGTAGTTCTGTAACATGATAGCTGCACCATTACTCATTTTTGCAGTTCTATAACATGGTAGCTGCACCATTTTGACATTTTACACAAAATGGAACTGACATGTTATTTAGGAATACAAATATGAAAATATGCATAAAATGGATCGAAGTCAGTGTGAGACAGAATGTATGATCAAAAACAACACCTACACATGCTTGTAGTGTGGTAGACCATCAAAACAGCAAGGTACCATTGCACAAAAGTAAAGAGGAGTTGGAAGGTAGAATTTTGGCAACACAACCTTCAGCTGTTATGTAACATGGTAGCTATAGCATTCCACGATATTGCTGTTAGAAGACATGGTAGCTACACCATTCCACCTTTTTGGAGGAATAAAAGATAGTATCTGCTATATTAGACCATATTAAACAAAACTGAACAGACATACGATTTAGTGTTCTAACTATGAAAGCATGCATGAAATGGAACGTTGTGAGTGTGAGACAGAATACATACGAAAGCTTTCAGTATGGTAGACCATCAAAGCAGCAAGGTACCATTCCACAAAAGTAAAGAGGAGTTGTAAGGTAGAATTCTGACAACACAACCTGCAGCTGTTACATAATATGGTAGCTCTAATTTCTCTTGTAATGTTATTTTGACTCCTTGCAGCTCATCCTCTGCAATTTATAGAAAACTAAACTTAGCAGTGTTTGTGCATAAAGTAAAATGTCCAAATTAGTACACAACCAACTCTGCATGCCTGACAAACACATGTCTCTCAAGAGTCTTTGCATATACCTGGGCATGGTGGTGCACACTTGTAATCCCAGCATTTGGGAGGCTGAGACTGGAGGATCTGGGTTCACGGCCAGCCTCAGCTACCTAGTGAGGCACTTTGCAACTTAGTGAGACTCTATCTTAAAATAAAGAATAAGAAATAGAGCTGGGGGTGTAGCTCGGAGGTAGAATGCTCCTGGATTCAATCCCCAGTACAGAAAAAAAAATCTTTGCATATAGTTTTCATCCTGAGGGGGAAGGTAGGCAGCATACAGGTTATGTCTCCCTCACATCAGGTTCAGCAGCTTGGAAACAAGAATGCTTGCTCTTATCTGAATAGGTTCAGATGTGGAATGCCTTGAACATTTTCAGGCAGCTGTTATCACTGTTTCCTCACAAATTTGCATAAAGCAACCATCGCCACTTAAAACAAGGTGCAGTCAACAAAGAAACAATTTATGTTTGTTCTTGAGATGATGGAGCAAGGGATTTTTCCATTATGATCTGGAGCTGGAACATTGCTTGAATGTTACATTACACATATAATGTTAGTTCACATCTTTCTTTGATACGAACATTTGTAAAGTTGTAGGCTTGGTCGTTTGGTAAAATACTACATGTATATTACTTTACCTTTGCAGTACAATCTATTTCAAGCTTCCATTGTGAATATGCACTAAAGTATGACTAGAGCCATTATGGTCTCTACCTAGAACACAACATATGTTTGACCTATTTTTAGTTTTTTTGAGTACTTCCATACTGTTTCCATAATGACTACTAATTTACATTTGCAATAATGTACAAGAGTTCCCTTTCTCTATATAATCACCAGCAACTGTTATAGTTTGTCTTGTTGATTGCAGTCATTCTAACTGAGGTGAGTTGGTATCTCACTGATGTTTCAGTTTGCATTTCCCTGATGATTAGTGATGCTAAATATTATTTCACATATTTGTTGGTCAGCTGTATAGCTTCTTTTGAGAAATGTCTATTCAGATCATTTGCCAATTTTCTAAATGATTTTTTTTGCTGTTGAGTTATTTGAGTTCTTTATAAATTCAGTTGTTAATTCCTTGTCTGATAAATAATTCACAAATATTTTCTCCCATTCTGCCAGTGGTCTCCTCACCCTGTTTTTTTCCTTTGGAGTAGAGAAGCTTTTTTGTTTGATGAAATCTTATGTGCCACTTTTTGCTCTTATATGAAAAAATTGTAGGGCCCTTGTTAAACAACAGAGCTTGTTACTTTATTGTTGGTTCACTTATTGCATTAGCAATACAGCTAGGTTTGCACTTTTCCCAAAACTGACAAATCTCTACCTCTAATTAATACTATACTGAACCATTTGTCAGAATTTCATGCACCTCAAGCCAAAGGGAAAAATAATCTCACCTGGAGTCCAGGTCTTTCTTTCTGTTAAATATAAATGGCAGCCAGGAGTGGTGGTATATCCTTATAATCTTAGTACTTGGGAGGTTGAAACAGGAGGATCATATCTTTGCAGTCAGCCTCAGCAACTTAATGAGGACTTATTTCAAAATTAAAAAAAATTAAATAGGGCTGGGGGTCACAAAAAAACAAGGAGGTTGGGTCTGAATCCTTGAAACCCATCCTTGGAATGTTAGTTGATCTTCAAGAGTCAATTGACACCAGCAGGGGTTTCTGCTTCAGGAAACGAGTGGTTTGGCTCAGGTCTGAAGCCTGCATTGACCCAGGTCTGAAGCCTGCATTGACTCTGGTCCTTTAAAGTAGGAGTGATCTCAGGTCTGTCGGGGACCAGCAGTGTTTAAGGTTTTTGCAAACTTACAGAGGTTTAGAAGTCTGTTTTTACAGGCATACAAAGTTGAACAACATTTTCTTGAGTGCATGCTGGCTGCTGACCTAGGTAGACAGGATGTTGTCAAAACTTTAACTATATTGCTTGTAATGTATATGTTTGCTTTCTGAGCCCTGACCAATACTCTGGTGCAATGGATAACGTGTCTGACTATGGATTTAAAGATTCCAGGTTTGAATCCTGGTGCTCGAAAGAGCATATAAGGGATGAGCTGAGCATGTAAGGGCTGAGCTGAACACTGACAGCCCTCCTGATTCTATCTCTTGTCTTTCTGTTTCTTATTCCTCACTCCCCATTTCAGGACCATTCGATTTTGCTGGCGGGCTCCGACATAAGTCAGCTCAGATTTTCCCCTTATAGGTAGGATTTCAATGATTCAATAAATATCTGTGCAGTACTTACCATGTACCAAGAATTTGGCAGTGAAAAACAGATTAATTATTTTGGAGAGAGCCAACATTAAATAGATATGTAACTAATTAAATATATAATTTCTAAGGTGATCATAAGTGTTATGAAAGATGTAATTTAAGATAAAAGAATAAATGCAAAGTTGAGCATTTGGGAAAGCAGGAAGCAGAAGTTGCCCAATACATAAAAGCTAAAGTCCTCTGCTACACAGTACCACTGCCCCCATGCTGTTGATCACAGCAGTAACAAGCCTGCCCCATCCATGCAGTAGGAGGAACAAATTCCACCTGTTGATGGAGAATGAGAAGGACATGTGGAAGAAGATCACATGGAATGAAGAACATGACTGCAGTAAGCTTTGGAAGATGTACCTTCTAAAGTTGACAAGTCTGAATAGACAATTCAATAATTGACACATACTAGCAAAGATACTGTGAATTCCCCTTCCTAAGACTTATGATCAATGAAAATAATTTTAAAAGAAATTGAGGCTGTCTCTGAGTGTGGTAGTAGATGCCCTGGGAGGCTGAGACAGGAGCATCACAGATTTTTTTTTTTTTTTCCAGTCTCAGCAAGTTAGCTAGCAAGACCCTCAAGAATTTAGTGAGATTCTTTTTTTAAAAAATAGGGCTTGGGGTATAGCTGAGAAGCAGAACTTATCTAGATTCAATTCTTAGTACCACACACACACACACACACACACACACACACACACACACACAAAATGAGGCTATCATCCACTGTGAAAATATAATGAAAATACTTTAATATAGTGATTTATCACGTAAAGGGAGACTGAGTGTGGGCTCACCAGGCAAAATGCCCACATAATTGCTAATGTTTGCCAAAGTCACAGCAATCAGAAGTGGCAGCCTATGTGCCATGCATTGGCCATTCCTGGACAAGATTATGGCTGTTTGTCCCCAACGCAAGTGCCTTCATTGATTTGCATAGGTTTTCACCTGGAGTGACAAACTTTACACAAATACACACTATCTGATCTTTTGTGCATACTCACTGATACCATTAGTTTGAATTAGTTTCAATAAGTATATTTCCCTCACCTCCATTTTCGAATGTCTTAAAAATCCTGAGCAGCTGAGTGTCTGGATGGAAAGAAAAACCTTTAGTCAAGTAATGATACAAATAACCACAAAATTGCTGGTGTGGTCATTTCTATCAAGGAAAAGCATAGTGCCTAGCAAGATTGACCTGGTCTATTCTGGCAAGTAAAGAACTGCTATGCTTCATCAACTGAATAGGAAGGCAACATACTTATCCTCTGACTCCATGGATACTTGATCCCTGTGTGAGGTGTTACTGAATATTTATGCATTCATATATTTCAAGCTACCATTACTATCAGACCTCTGTTCTATTTAAATATTGAGAAATAATTGTTTTATTGATTGTGTACCTGATGATAGCTATAGTTACATGCATTACTCTCCTTTTTCTACTGCTTTAATAGTCTGAGGTATTATGGAAGATAATTTACTGTGGTCGGTGCACAGTAGTTCTCTGCAGCAGTGTGAACTGCCAATTTGCAAATACACACAAATGAATTACCTAGAGCCTTTGCAGAAATAAGTTGGTATATCAAGATCTAAGAGAAACCAAACTGAACTGATTACTATTCGTAGCTATAGTAAATGGGAACAGTTCTTGGAAGGTAAAAAGAAAAATTCTTTACCTTTTTTAGTAGAGTAAATGACAAGAGATAGAAGAGGTTTTTCTAAAATGTTAACTTATGGCGATGTCTAAATCCCACCTTCTGCAGCTAACTTGAATGTGATATTCAACATGCGACTGGACAGGTTTTCATATAAGAGAAAACAGTCTTTAAAATATAGAGAAGTAAGCCGGTCATGGTGGCACATGCTTGTAATCCCAGTATTTGGGAGGCTGAGACCAGAGGATCCGGGTCCATGGCCAGCCTCAGCTACCTAGTGAGGCACTCCGAAACTGAGTGAGACCCTGTTTCCAAATAAATTAAAGAATAAAAAATAGGGCTTGGGGTATAGCTCAGAAAAAAATCTACTATACATCTTTTACACAAGTTTCTCTAGGGCAGATATCAAAAGAGAATCAATGGAGAAGTTGAAAAAAAATGAGTCAAAAAGAAAACAAATGAATCAAAAGAGAAGTTGGAAAAAACAGTAGGCTATAACTGACAAAAAAAATTTATAACTTTAAATTTTGCATAGAGGTAATTTTTATTGAAAATGAATTATTTATTCTAGCTACAGGAATTATTTTAGAATTATTTATTCTAGCTTCAGGATGGTCATCACCTTTGGGAAGTGAAGGAGGAGGGAAAAGGGATGGATGTAAAGCTTTGCCATTTTTGTCTCCTTTCTTTAAAAGTAGTTTAAAACAAACTAGAAAAAGCTATACTGTCTACTTAATCTTGTTTATGGCTCTATGTCTGTTTTACTGAGTGCTTGAATAAATTTAAAATATCTTAAATTCTAGAAACAGGTAGAGAGTGCTCTTTAAGATAAGAAGTTGTATATTTTAAGTGAATTAGATTCACAGAAGGGTATATTACATACACATATCTAATGATCTCATTTGAAAGGAGTTAGCTATAAGTTTAAAAATGCAGCCATGTAATAGGAAAAATAATAATTATCTTTACTTTTTAAAATTCTCTTCCTCCTTTCTTCTCTCCTTCCCCTCTCCCTCCCTTTTATTGTTTTTCCAACTACTGGAAATTTCATGGGTTATTGCCATTTGCTATTTCTCTCCCTGCTATGTAAATCAGACTCTTTTTGCTTGTTAAATCATGATTACACCTATTCTTTCAATTTATACACATCATCCACTTTCCACATGTGGACAATACAAAAATTTATCACTTCACTGTGCAGAACAAAACACATCTCCTTTTAATCAATACACTTCATAACCTGACATAGCACACTTTTTACAACCAAGATTCTCTTTGAGTTATTTTCACCCTACCCCCATTCAGTCAATAGCATCCACTAAGCTGGAGAAGGCAGGGACTTCTGAGGAATTCTCAAAAGAATTAGAACTTGTGATCACACAGGCATTTTACACAATATTCATAACAGGATTCTTCATAATAGCCAAAATAACCTGAATGTCCATCAACAGTTAATAGATAAACAATATGTGATATATACATAAGGGGATACTATTTGCTATTTAAAAGGAAGGAAATCCTAAAACATGCTAAGTATAATGCCAAGGACATTCCATGGCTGGGTAAAATGGGAATGGGGCTTACTGTTTGATAGGTATAGAGTTTAGTCTGCAAAGTTGAAATGTCCTAGAGATAGATGGTGGTGACAAGTGTACAACAAAGTAAATACATTTACTTCCACTGAACTGTGCACTTAAAATGGTTTAAAAAGATACATTTACCAAAAACACCATGTTGCATTTTCCCAACACAAAATTATAGAGGGATGGTTTCCCTTGCTGGTATCTACAATATAAGACCATCATAATGGTTTTTTAAATCCCAATATAAATCTTCCAACAGGTAATTTTGAAATTGAATAAGAACCATTTAAGTAGGCATATTCTGTCTGCTGATATTCTTGCTAACTGCTGCCCTTTAATACATCTATTGTTCAAATTAAATACTTTGCAGCCATTCAGCAACTGTGAATCACACTGCCACATCTTCCCACTACCGAAGCAAGTTAATTAGCTCCTGGCAGGTCTGAATGTTGGAGAAGATTGCAAGGAACTTTTATAATTGTGCACTGAAGTAGGGGAAGTTGCTTAAATGTCTTTTGTTCAGCATTTACAATTTCTTCACCATTTAGATTTTCAGTTATCTGATAGGAAAGAGAAAACTTCATTTGTTTCACTGTCCTGATGGTGGCATCAGTATCATTCTTTTAGCTGGATAAGAAGAAAACCAAGAAACAGACCTTATGGAAGCGAAAGACCTAAACAATCTAGAGGACACCTTCCAGGAAAGCCAATAGCATAAAATTATTGTTACCTTGAAAGGGATCAAAGTTGATGGATTTACTGAAAAAGACTTCCTATTTTCCTTTGACAATAAAATAAAGTTCTGTGCTATTAGATAGTTGTGTGCTGTTCAGTGACCAGGAGATGTTCTGAGCAATGTTTTCAGAGTCGGGAGTTTCCTGTGGGAACATGATGGAGTGTACGCACACAAACCAAGGTGCTCTAGGTCAGTCACCCCACGCGGCCTCTTGATGCAGTCAGGACACCTTAAACATGAGCTATACTGTTTCACAGGAAACCATTTCTATACATAGATTCACACTCAAAAGTTATGATTAAAAAGTATGCTACAGTAAATCTAATACGTAAACCACGTAGTTGCTTATTATCATCGTTGGGTGGGATGTACTATATGTAATTGTATTTTCACAATTTTCTACGACTAGCAGCATATAGTAGGTATATTTACACCAGCGTCAGTCACCACAAACATGTAAGTAATGTATTGTGTTATGACATCATTAGGTGATAGAAATTTCTAAATTCCTTCGTAATCTTATGGGACCACCATGATATACGCTATGTGGTTGACCAAAATGTTGTTTTAGGATATGTAACTGTACTTTTATGTTTACACTGGCCTTCAAGAACCTCAACTGTTTTCCAAGTTGACAGGTTCCTTTGATAATTTTCCTCTATAATTATCATATGCCAATTAAATAAGACATTTGGAATTTTTCCCAAGTTATTTTCCTTTTTTTACAGCCAACTTAATTTTTCCCTCATTTTCTTGAATCCTTTCCAGACATACTGATACTCATTTTTATATTTTCAACTCCATTGAAATTCTGTGATTCACATCATTTATCATTTTCTACTTTTTATTTCGAAGCTAGCTTAGGGTTACATTCTTAGATTCTTCTGCATATGGAAAATATAAACCATATATTCTTGTCTGCTCCTAGGGATATAGCTTTATTTTTCATGGGTGAGTAAAAAAACAATCCAGTTTTCATAAAATCCATCTTTCTACCTAAGTCAGAAGACCTTATAGGAAAAGGAGGGGCTTGAAATCAAATCTTTTTTTAATGTTTTTTTGTACCTAAGTCCTTATAATTCTTTGGATCTTGCACCTATCCATAGGCTGTCTGACTCAATTGCCCATACAAGAACTAGTACATCCAGGCGTGGTGACGCATACCTGAAATCCAGTCCTTGGGAGGCTGAGATAGGAGGATCACAGCTGGAGACAGTTCAACAACTTAGACCTGTTTCAAAATAATAAAAAAATAGGGCTGGGGGTGTATCTTGGAGATAGAATGCCTCTGAGTTCAACCCCTGTTAACACACACACACACACACACACACACACACGCTGACGTGCAGTATGTGTGTTTACACCAGCATCACCACAAAACATGTAAGTAATATGTTGTGTTATGTGTGTGTGTCACATGTAAATAGTACAAACTGGAATCTAATGAAAGTCATCCTTTATTTCTTGATGTTATTAAAATCCCTTCTGGGCACAGTAGTGGTGTAGATACTGGCTGCATAGTCTGACTGGCTTCTAGAGAAACCAGGTTCAAGGCACAGTGATCAGAGGAGACACTTAATGTCCAAAGAGGGAGGCTGGTACATTAAGTGAAGTTTGGAAGCTAGAGAATGAAAGTGACCCAACACCACTGGTCACTGAAAACTAACAAGTCAGCTCAGGAATCTGTGTATTTGACTAGATCTGGGGAATCGGATACTCAACTCTTCTCTCTCCTGAGCAATGTTTCATTTTCTTTTACTTGTTTGTTAGACATTTACAGTCCAGAAGTATTATGATGGTGAGAACAAGGCCATGAAAGTTCCCCAGTGCACTAAAGGCCCAACTGTGAAAAGCTCTAAGGGGCACCAGTCACAGTGTATTTATGTGTGGCACCCCCTAGCCTTGTACATGTTTGCCTAGGGTAGCCTTAGGTTGACTTACACAGAAAATATTATTTAAAGGACTATCAATGGAGTGTGTAGCTTATTGAAGAGTTACATAAAGATGAGTTTGAAAGCACTAGCTCTGTGATCTGATATCCTGCAGATAATCTATATCTCTTTCCTGTATCTTGTTGAGGAACTTAGGCAAAGTTTTCAAATTCCTTGTGCCTCAATTTACTAGGTTGCAATAATATATGCTTACAAGTCTGATGTGAAATCTAAATGAAACAAAATAAGAATGTGGTTAGAAGTGAGCTTGGTATGTAGAAGACCTCCCTTCAGCATTTGGTGTTGTTATCATTGTAGTTATGGAATTCTGAATCAGATTCGCCTAGAAGCAAGTTAGAGCATTTGTTTGCTCTTTTTCAGAATTGAGTAAAACGGCTTAGATTTTCAGAACTAGTGTCATGATCTGTGGTCCATATAACTACTGGATTACTGAGAATTAGATTTATGACAACACAGAGGGAAGTATCGAGAAAGTAAATCACTCACATTTTCATCCAGATGAGATTTGGAACAGGGAGGTCTACATACACAAAGACTTATGTGGTGGACGTTGGGAGTGACTTCTGTATTTTCATCATTTCAACATTGCTCCCATGTTTTTCTTTCTCACAATTTATATTTTTACTTTTTTCTCTTCCTTTCTCAGATTTCATGAATAATATGTTACTTTTCTGTGTCGTTCTAAAGGAGTAACAGGGACTTTAAACTAAATTAATACAGCTGTACAGGAGGAAATGAGAAGCACGGGAATGCACTGCTACTTTATAATGAGAAGACATGATTTTTTTACTGCAACGTAGAAGCAGATTTGATTCAGGTGAAACATGAGGAAGAGCTGAGAACAGAGGGAACTATCGCAGTTCTGGGCAGAGAAAGGAAATGTTCCTGCAGAGGAGATGGCTGGAAACTACTTCTTCAAACAAGTATCAGTCATGTGCAGAAATACTTATGGGTCCTTACCAGGGATAGAATGGGGGCAAAGATGGGCTTAGACTTACACACTCATTCACACCAAAACACATATGTGCACATGTGCAAACAAAAGTTCATGTGTTTAAGGAGTCTTTCTGATGGTATCAACAGCAAATCCATGCTCCCGTGGAAATGGGGCCTGTGAACTAGTGACTGGGAGCTATGGAATTTCTTTGTCTGTGCAACTGAGGAACTGAAGCAACTGAGTTGCTGAAGCAACTGAGGAACGAGTAACAGAGACCATTATTTTCACAGTTCTTATATTGATCCCCTAATGACTTTCCCCTGAGTTCTCTATCTCACCCTGCTCATTGCCTTCTGTGCCTCTCCAGTTCACTTTGTCTGAGGTTTAGGGTCCTCTAGCTGGACCAATGGCTCTAGGACTCATTTCTCTGCTCTTCACAGCTACCGTGGCTCACCTACACGTCACAAGCCAAGGAAACAATTTCCACAAGGATGATATCTTAAGGCTATTATTTTTACACTCCCCAAACTCTGGTATCTGGAGCTTTGGAAGCAGCATTACATGCAGGAAGGCTTGCTGGCTACAGAGGTGAGAAGTACAGAAGAAGGACATCTGATGGGTGTTTCTTGCAGCTTTGAGGTAGCACTGCAAAGGAAATTAAGGTGTTGGGGAATTGGAGATAAATGAATGGGATGTAGGGCCTTTGTGGATAAGCACGGGAAATGATGTGACTTCTGATGCGGCGTATACAAAGGGGCAAATTAGGAAATCAACAAAGGGTAGTCCAAAAATTGGGGAATAAGAATGATATGTTGAACCAGGGACAGGAGAACATCTTTCTAGTAAGCCAGAGATTGGACAAGTACCAAATAAAAACTGTCAATTTTGTTTGCCTAACGCGAATCTAGCCTAGGAAAACAAACTAACATTCATGAGCCAAAAAGAAAAACAGTTTTTTATTTTAATAGAAACCATAAAATAGCAGCACCATAATTTTAACTGTACTAAGGAATATGAACATTGACAGGAAGAAACTGTCAAAGAACAAGAGGCTATGTTTCATCATACTTTGTGTATAATATAATATGACAAGAGATAGGGAATAACTAACTTTTGTAAGTATAATATTTTACTATATTTGTGATGCCCCTATGAGGTACAATATAAATTACTTCCCAGGAAAGGAATAGCTCATATATCTTCATGCTAGCTTGGTTTTCTGGGGAGGAGAGGAGAGAGTATACTATACAAAAATTAAATCACATTAGAGGCAGTAAGTGAAGGGAAGCCCAAGACCAGGTTAATAAAAAGAGAGAGTATACTATACAAAAATTAAATCACATTAGAGGCAGTAAGTGAAGGGAAGCCCAAGACCAGGTTAATAAAAGTCATACAATATAAACTTATCCAGGAAGATACAAAGTGGTCAAAATCATGTGAAAGGATTCTCAACATCATTAATCTTCAGGCAAAACTACAAATAGACACCTCATTTCATCCACTAAGAGAGTTAAAGTCAACATGTTAAGGAACAAATCTTGGGAGGATATGGAAAAACTAAATCTTTCATCTACGGGAATACACAATGATGAATATGTTTTGATAAGTGGTCTGGCCATTACTCAAATGATTAAACATAGAGCTGCCTTTTATATTAAAAAAAATAGGACTTTGCCTGATTTTAGGCCTGAAAGCCGCATTTGAATTCACCTTTAGAGTTACCATTTAACTCAACAATTCCACTCTTAGGTGTACCTGAAAGAAAGGAAAGCATATGTTCACACAAATCTTATACTTAATCGTAATGCCATCATTATGCAATATGTCCAAAAGGTGGAAACCATCCACATATCCCTCAGTAGTCAAGTGGATAAGCAAAATATGATATAGCAATACAATGGAATATTACTGACCATTAAAAATAATGATACATTGATGAGTCTTGAAAGCATGAAAGTTTGAAGACAGTCACAAAAGATTTACTATATTTCTGCATTCATGTCAAAGTGCAAAAAAAAGGAAATATATAGATACAGAAAGTTTATTAGTGGTTGCTTATGGCTGAGAGAGGGAAAAGGGGCCAAAGGGTATGGGATTTCTTTATGAGTTTATGAAAATGTTATGAATTGACTTTGATGATGTCTGCACATAACTTGAAAAATAAAAAGCCATTGAATTGTACATTTTAAATGGTGAATTTTGTGGTATGTGAATTGTATCTTGATAAAGTTCTAAGCAATTAAAGGAGCATACATCTCAACAACGTTTGTGCATAAGGTATCAAGAAGATACCAGGGGCATTCTACCTCTGAGCTATACCCCAAGTCCTATTTTATTTTATTTTATTTTTAATTTTATTTTTTTGGAACAGGCTCACACCAAGTTGCAGAGGGCCTTGCTGAGTTGCTGAGGCTGGCTGCAAACCTACGATCCTCCTGTATCAGCCTCTCAACTACCAGGAGAAAATGTCCTAGACCACGTGAATGAAGAAGTAAAATGGAGTATATCTTAATTTTCACAGGGTAGTTCCAGTAATAGGAGTAGGAGCAGCTATTCCTATTGAATAGTAGCAACTATTCCTATTACTACTTCAGATTGTCTCAAGGCTTGGTAAATGGTGGCTGGCAATAACTTCATCCTACATCCTTTACCTGAGAAGAATCTATAAAATGGAAGAAGGAAAGAGTGTGGGAGATCATTTAAGTCAGGTTTGATAGAATTCTGACAGCTCTTTTGCTGCCTTAGCTATCTGATGGTGAGGAGAAAAACTCTGTACGTCATCCTAAAACCACCTCTGCTTCTATTCTTTCTCCTGTATACAAAGAGCATCTATTATTCACTATTCATAGCACATACTATTTTATGAGCTTTGAAGTGATTCCTTTGTTATATAACCTCAACAGTAATCTCAAGTATGTCACTTCTCCAAAAGAGAAGGCTTTCTAGATTCTCTTAATTATGATTTTTCTCACTTCCCTCCCATTTCCCATAGCAGGTGCATGTGCATTTAATGTAACGCTTGCTTATCAAGATATATAATTGAATACTTCTCAAACCCTCAGTAGACATGAGGTTACTTGATGGTAGAGATTCCTTCTTACTCATCTTGAGTCCCCGGTACTTACCTAAGTGTAGCATTATCTTAATAATGTCTGTCATAAGCGAATAAATCTGTGAGTTAGTGATGCGAATTAATGCTACATATAGGGTGGTCTGTGCTTTTAAATATCATGGAGAGCCTGTGGGAGAAGATATCAAGGTTATAGAACTATCTCAACATGAAGAAAATTCATAAGAAATAAGAATGACTGTGTCAGTCAGCTTTGTGTCACTAGAATTAAATTAACTAAGAAAATTAACTTCTAAAAAGAAAAGGTTTATTCTGGATCATAGTCTTGGACATTGTAGCTCATGATCATTTGGCCCCATTGCTTTGGGCCTGTGGCAAGGCAATAGATAAAATAATGACTGTGTTTCTTGACTTTCCATAACATAGTGGGGCTGGGGCGAAGAGTGCTGGCAGGAGCCATGGTGGGACAAAACCTCTCATCTCATGAACTAGGCAGCAAAGAAAAAGAGGAAGAAACTAGAGTGCCATGATCTCATTCAGGGCACACCCCAGGGAACTAAAGACCTCCCATCAGGTTCCATCTCCTATTCCACTATTCCCCAATACTACCACCCTGAGGACTAGGCCTTTTGAGGATCTTTAAGATCAAGATCCAAACTTTCTCAGTGACTAAAAGGACTGCACAGAAGCCTAAAAAGAACAGCAGGGCATCATGAGCAAGATAGAGACCTTACAGAAATTGTGTTTTAAAGAAGTATGTGTTAGGCTGCATTGATCAGAGGAAATGGGTTAGATAAGAAGATAAAAGAACAAGCATGTTAGTTGGCTTTCCACAACATAGTGTACTTAAGAGTACTGTCCCCGAAACTAACTAAATCCTTAAACTGCAGTTCTGCCACTTACCACCAAAGCTAAGTGTTAACCTCTCTACCTCTCACTTTTTACTTCGAGAAAACCAAAATTCTAAAGTATTGAGGATTATTAATGAGATAAATATTAAATGGCATGCTTGTCAAAGTGCCTGACACAGGCTAACTGCTAGCTTTTATTATTATTATTCCTGTTTTGAAGAATTTTTCTTTCTATCCTGTTTCTACTAATTTGAGTTTCAAGACAGACATGCTTGTCTAACTTAAATTAATAAGTATATTCCAACATACTAAAAGATATACTTTGAAATATGTTCATGAAACACTTAAAAATTTAAAACGTAATGACATCTCTTCTATGTTACATTGGGAGAGAAAGGAGAAGGAAAAAAGGACTAGATCAAAATTAATGCTCTATGATTGCCTTCATAACCATAGGTACACTCTATTTTCATTATCAGGGAAATAGAGATAAAAATTTAAACTTTAATACGAATAGATCGTAAGCAATAGCAAGTGGAAAAAATAGCAATGAAGCAGTTGGTCTTTACGGTATAGCAGGGTGGTATCATATTTTATATTCTATTTTCAAAAGAAATAGGAAAAAACAATCAATAAACCCAAGGCATAGCTCACTGAGTTTAAAAGTGGCCTGAATGTAGGGTCTGAGAATCACTGAAAATTGAAGTTTTAATATTACTTCCTTGTGACTATTGCACAGTGCCTCAAATAATAATCAATGCAGTGACCTCTATCACAAGGTGTCTGTAACAGCAGATATGGAATCAAGAACCAACTCCTCTGTTGAATAACTGAGGGACACTGAATATTTTATCAAAAATCCTCTCTATCCTCTTCTGTTATTTGAGGCTAATCAACCCTCTTCCGACTATCTCAAAGCTTGTTCAAGGATTAAAATGAACATGGTATCAATGAACTGAAAAGAATTAGCAGTACTCACATTAATAAAAGAGTTTCACTCATACATCTCCATGGAGATAAATCAATGGTGGCAATCCAAGATCAAAGCAGGATGAGAGACAGGATTGTGAAGGATAAATAGAACTTCTTTGAGAAGTAAAAGGGAGTGAGACCACCACGGATGAAGGTAAAAACAAATGATGGTCAGTAGTTTATCTACACGGTGCTGGGCTCAACTACTAAGTAACAGGTGCTCACCAGTGTTTATTAGGTGATCTCAGAATCCCCAGGAAGCCATGGCCTGCCAATCCAGCTACAAGGCTGGTGTCATGTTAGAGGCAGCATGTTGTCTCAGGAAGAATGAGGGCAGGTAGGCTTGGGTAGATTATTATAGGTGTCTCTCCTGTTTTTGGTAAATAGAACACAGTAATACTTAGGGGAGACTGTGGGAATCAAAGGCATAGGCCCTAATGTACAAGAAGTATTCACTAAAGAGAATATGGCTCATGTGATCTGTTTTAAAATGGGTGCTGTTTAGGAAGTGCTTTTTCCCTCTGATTGTACTTCTAACTATGTACCTGCACAGGTCACTAAGCTTCTTTCATAGGGCTTCCCATTTGCTGATATCATCAGTCACTTACTTATTTCCCCATAAGAAAGGGGGAATGTCCAAAGAATAACTTTTCAGGTGAAGTTTCTCAGATCTGTTGACCTAATCCCAGACTATGTAGATTTCATCATTATTATTGATTTTATACTTCACCACTTTTCAACTACTTCCTATTATTAGTCTACTAAAATAAGCCTACTGAAAGTAGACTTCTTATAAATGCTTACAAGTCTACTGAAAATAAAGGAAGATCAAGAACCTTACCTCCCTATCACAACCTCCCTACTTTAAATTTGGCAACTTTGCTTTTGTGAACTCATAGAGGAGTATCCTATGGGTTTACTCTAATTGCAATGTATTTATGATAATATTAGAATACTATCCAAAACATCCTCTTTTAACTTGGATGATAGAGTCTTACTCCAGTTACATAACTTGGGAAAAATCATTTATATTTTCAAATTGCAATTTGTGTGAAGATAAAATAATCTGGAAAGAACCTTAATAATGTCCGAGTCATACCATTTCACATACTTAAAATTCCTAAATTAGAAATGTAATTTTTATTTGCTATACATTAAATTTGTGAGGTTTCATGTTGAATGCTTAGTTTATATAAAGTCATATATTGAGGGAAAGCTAGACTTATCTCTCCTCTCCTACAATAAATACTTACTTGTGTGGTTATCAGGCCCATTTATTAACAGCTTTTAATTACATGCTTACTTTTACAAACATAAATAAATGAAAAGGCAAAAAAAAAATCACTAAAATGCACCTAATGGAATGCACTAATGTGAGAATGCTAATAACGTGTTTGAATTAACATGAAAACTCCCAGCACTCCTAATGTGGTATGACCAGGTGGGGAGGAGAGATGAAGGTTATCAGTACCTCTAAATGGCATCAGTTTCCATTCTATCTAAATGATGTTGAGAGTACAGAGCATCAAGGTGTGATGAGAATGTCCTTGGGAGGTCATAGGAGACTGATGAGCTTCTGCAAAAGGAACCAGAGCTGCATGGAAGATCATTGTCCCACCCACTGCTGGTTTATGGGAAAACCTCTGCATAGAATTGTGTTTAATTGTTAATAAAGCACAATTTAAAAAATAAAAATGACAATTTTTAAGGGAAAAATCATGCACGTAGAAATTTTGTTTTCAATGTGGACTAGAAGGATTATTGATAGTAAAAGAACTTACCCTATGTTCTGAGAAATAAGGAAAATTGAAGCAATCCTTCAGTAGAATGTACAGTACTTGGATGGTAACAATGAGTGTGCTCTGAATTTTCTTCTCTCATTCCTCATAGAGATTGCAGAAGTGTGTCTCTATCCCTTCAAGCAGCAGGACTGGAAGACATTCTCACTACAGGAAACATCCTGCCTACTGCTTCTAATTTCACTTCCGATCTCTAAGACCCTGCTTGGTTCCTCCCCCTCCCTCCCTCCCTCCTTCCCCCTCCCCCCCCTCCCCTTCCTCCTTCTTTCTCTTTCTTTCTCTCTCTCTCTCTCTCTCTCTCTCTCTCTCTCTCTCTCTCTCTCTCTCTCTTTCAGTATTGGGGATTGAACTCAGGGGCATTCTACCTCCGAGCTACACCCCCAGCCCTATTTTTTATTCTTTATTTTGAAACAGCGTCTCACTAAGTTGCGGAGTGCCTCACTAGGTAGCTGAGACTGGCCGCGAACCTGTATCCTTCGGTCTCAACTTCCCAAATGCTGGGATTACATGCGTGCGCCACCACGCCTGGCTCTCCAGATCTCTTTTGATGTAGAGTCCTGTCTGCATGAGTTGTCTTCCTATGGGGAAACCTACTGATTTGTATAGCTCCCTAAATATCTAACTCAGGCCAAAATACTCTGAAACATCAGTTTGACCTTGTGCTATCGTCTCGTTGTCTTGCACAGTGGACCTTCAACTCTCCTCTGACCTCAATCATCCCGTGCAGGTCCTCAGCCACCATGGGCTTACTATCTATACCTGCCTTTGGGCACAGGCTGCTTGAAGCAGTTGTGGGCTAGCATGGCTGCGTGGTTACTTGTACTTAGCTTCTGGGTGGTGTCAGACCCTCAGTGCACCTTTTCCTAAGTGTAGATTGATGGTGATAGTGACTGTCATCGCTACTCGGGGATGTTGGACAGTCAACAGATCTTAGATTGAATTAAATGAGAAAACATGTGGTCAGCATCAATTTGAGAATAATAAGTGGATTACATGTGATAATGGAGATAATCTCTGGATTTTACCAAAGCCAAATGATGGAAAGGCAGTGAATTAAAATCTTCCCCCCCCCTTGGATATTGCAGCATTGCATAAAATTTAATTCATTTAGGCGGCCTCTAGCTTTTGACCTCATCTTATTCAGTTTTATGTTAAACAGAATGTTTCTGTCATTTCATTCTTTTTCTCAACATATTCCAATTGAAATATACATTTTCCCCAGCCTCAGTTACCTAGTAAGACCCTCCTCAACTTAGACCCTGTTTCAAAATAAAGAATAAAAAATAGGGCTGGGGTTATAGCTCGGAGGTAGAATGCCCCTGAGTTCAATCCCTAGTGCTGCAAAAAAAAAAAAAAAAAGAAATATACATTTTCCAACTTGGTATCCAAGACTATCCCCTATTATTTCTGTGCCTCATTCTGAATCCTCTGACACAAAACCACACACACACACACACACACACACACACACTCTCTCACTCACACTCCCAAGCACACAAATCATCATTGGCCTCATTATATTATTTTCCTAAATGCCTTTTAGTTTTGCAGTGAGTCTCTTCTTTGTCATGGACAAGTGTGGAATCTGTGAGTTAGTACTGCATAACAAACAGCCTGTAGTAGGTGAGTCGGGGTAGCCCAGCCTCAGGCTGCAGTCCCTGCAGCGGGTACTTTCTATGTGTCTCCCATCTTGGCCTTGGCACCATCAGGCAAGCTAGCATATTCTTCTCATAGTGACTGCAAATGTCCCGGAGGGCAAGCTCAACTGTGCAAACTCATGTCAAGCCTCTGCTTCCCTAACAACTGGAAAGACCAGCTTGATCAAGGCAAGTCATACAGTCGAGCCAGATTTCAAGTGACGGGAAAGTACACTATGAGTGTGTGTGTGTGTAACTGGTTATTGAACCCAGGGATGCTCTTCCACTGCCTTATACCCCTACTCTTTATTTTGAGACAGGATCCTGCTAAGTTACCACATGCTGGCCTTGAACCTGTGATCCTCCTTTCTCAGCCTCCCAAGTACTGAGATTACAGGTGTGCATCACCTCACCCAGCTAGTATACTCTTATTTTTATGGGCAGAACTGTAGTTACATGACGAAAGGTGTCATGGATACAGGGAGGAGTGGAGAATTGGATCCCCTAACTCAAGCCACTGCAAGTGATGAGATGACGTATGCCCTGTCACATACTTAACCTTCATTTGCTGTCATCTGCTATAGACTAGGACTTAGAATTACAGCTATAAACAAAAGTGTGCCGGGTCAGAACGCTCCCTTAACTCTGACTTATTTAGTTTCATGTTAAAGGAGTTGTGATTTGCTCTGCTTCACTAAGAATAAAGGGAAAGATGACATCTTAATGTTGAGAAAAATTGAGAATTAACATGTTAATAAAATTGCCATGGGTTTTCTTTTATTTCCAACTGGGCTGTAATTGTGAGATTGGGAAGAAGAAAGCATTTCTACTTTATCTTTCTTTACCTTCAAATAACTCAGTTTTATGTTGTAGATAAATTATTAAGATGCTGGATATACTGTATCCATATTAGAATAGTCAAGCCTTTTAAAATCCTAAAAATAAGAAGCACTGTGGGTGGAAATATAAAAGAATTCAGCCACTTTGGAAAATAGTTTCCAGTTTCTTATAAAGTGAAGCATACACTATAAAGAATAGCAACTCAATTCCTAGGAATCCTTTGCTATCTCTACCTAGGAGGCAACAATATTTTGTGGTGGGGCTTCCATTTAGGGATGCCATGTCTGTTTTGCTATATTCTATTCTATTCTTTCAATTTCTTGCAAATTACTAGGTATTCTGATCACTCATATTTTTTTCTGTTCTAATTTATCAAGCGTTTGAAATTGCTGATTTCAAAGTTTCTGCCATAGCTCTTCTTTAAAGTCAAAGTATATTCTACTCTTTTAATTCTAATCATTATGCAAAACATGCATCGCTGCTATTGTGTGCACGGCTTGACATATAGAAAACCAAACTCCTGTGACTTTCTCACTAAAGAATTAAGAACCAAAAGACCACTTTTGACTGTGGAATATTTGTTTTATTGTTTGCTTATTTAAAATATGACATATAGAAACTTCTGCAGCAAGTATAAGCTACTGGGTTTTTCTCTTTGATGTCAAAATAAGTGCCATTTCACATGTGCATATATAACCATCTGCTTGAGGGGCTATCTCTAATATTTCCTGACATAAACATGCTAAGCAGTGAGTCAGTCCTGTCTGAGAGACAGAATTTCTCACAGTGAATGCATTTTATACACCAGAATACTTAACTAGATATGATGTCTAACTTAAAGAGTTTCTGTGACTCCAATTTGCTGAGTTTGTCATTCAGCTGCCACACAGCTCTGCCTGAAGCCCATCACGACAGAGGCTGGTAGTTAGAGGCTAGGATAATACATTTTCCCTCAGCTCCCCAGTGTCTGTCTGTATGTCTGTCTGTCTCTCTCTCTCTCTTCCTCCCTCCCTCCCTCTTCTATTTTTGATATCTTCCCACCATTTCTTTTTACACTCCAATAAGTTTTCATTATAATCAATAAAGAAGGAAAAGAAAATCTAAGCAATCAATAAGGAAACACTCATAGGATGCACCTGCCCCCAGCCTTTTTCCATCTCTCTCTTCTTTAGTTTGAAACAGGGTCTCACTAGATTGCTGAGAGTCTTGCTATGTTGTCAAGGCCACCCTCAAACCTGCTATCCTCCTGTCTCAGCCTCCCAAGTACTGGGACTATAAGCATGGGCCGCCACACCTGCTTCCATCTCTATTTTCTAATCACTACCAAGAAGCACAAATAAAATGACTTGCACGCCTCACTGCAGCATCATTCCATAATACCCCCAAAATTTCTTTCAAATATGACAATCTGATATAGGAATGATATTACTTTTCTAAATTCTCACTGAATATCTCTTTGCAATGTACAGGGGCCTCTTCCTGGCTCTCATCATCGTGTGACTTTTTGCAGTAATTGGTGCAGCTGAACACTCATTACTCTGTGTGTGTGTGTGTGTGTGTGTGTGTGTGTTTGTGTGTTACTACAGATCAAACCCAGGGACTTTCTACCTCTAAGCTACACCTCCAGCCCTTTTTTATTTTTACTTTTATTTTTTTTTTTTTGAAATAGGTTCTTGCTAGATTGCTGAGAGTCTCTCTACTTGCTGAGGCTGGCCTCAAATATGTAATCCTCCTGTTTCAGCCTCTCAAGTGCTAGGGTTACAGGTGTGTGCCACCATGCAGGCTCAATAATATTTCTTGATGTGCTCTTTCTTGGCTTCATCTTCATTTCCTTATTCTCATCCTACTACTTAATAGCCTCCTTATGACCTCTACCTGCTTTGGGGGTTGTCTTAATCCAGTTTGGGTGGCTGCAGCAAAATACCTGAAGCTGGGCGATTGACAAAGAAGGTTATCCAGCTCGCTGTTCTGGTGGTCCACAAGCATGACACCAGCATCTGCTGGTTTATGATAGATAACATCACTTGGCTGGAACACAAGTAAAACCTGTGAGCAGCTACCTGCAGGGGAGCCAGAACCCGGGGGATAACACTGCCCTCGGAAAATCTGCTCTCATGCATCTAATCCAGGCCCATGAGAGCTGAATCACTCCCCAACTCCCCAAAGACCAAATCCAGTCTCTGGAGAAATCTTAAAAGTGGAGTCCATTCTTAAGAGTGGAGTCCCCCAACCTTCTTATATCTTGAAGGTCCTGCCATTTCTCAACAACTTTACGTATTGAATCAAAATTCAGCAGGCATTTGGATGGGGACAAACCATAGCACAGGTACAGCTTTCTCAAGGGCGCATTCTCTCTCCGTCTTCTCTCACATGCTCTTCTTTTTTATCTCAGCCACTGCAACATACCAACCTCTGCTTCCTTCAGAAGTTCAAACCCTCTCCTCCCAAGCTGGCTTTCCTAGACAGTCTGTCAATATTCACAACTCTTTGCTTGACAAGAACTTAACCCTGCACTAAACCTTTATAGAAAGAAAGTGGACAGTGAGGTGCACAGAGAAGGAGCTTTGGCCTTGGACACATCCATCGTGTGCCGGTAGAAAAGACCCTTCAGAAATACATGAATCTACAATTTGGAGGAAGAAAACCTGACTCCTAGTGTTAGGTTGAAGACGACACATTGAATACATCCCTGAAATATGGTGGCACATAATACCTGGGTGACAGTTCGTGTTACCTTCTTTTTAATGTCTCCTTTGCTATTAAACCCTTATATATTTGAAGAACATCCTTACAGACCTAAATTCCTTTAACACTATCTTCATATACAATTAATGGCCAGTCAGGTCCTATAGATTTTCTTTCTTTCTTCTTTTTTTTAATCCATTTCTCTCTTCCTTTCTATTGGACCTTACTATCTACAACTGGAATCATAGCAAGACTTTCTAATTTCATCTGCTTTAAGTCTCTTAGTTCTTCAAATCATCTTTCATGCTGCCATTTAAGTTATTTTCCTAAAAAAAGGCAATGTTATCTTTACATTTTCCCTCAAATAACTTCGATGGCTCCTACATGCACTGCATAACAACCAACCACATAACCTGTTGTTCACCATCCTTCCCTGACTCTTTGTTGTCTTTTTTACTACTTCTCCTTATGACTTCTCTGTATCAGCCAGAAAGTATAATTAACTGTCTCTCAAGTGTGCTGTAAGTTCTCAGGACGCTTTCTACATTTCCAATGTTTCTCTTCCCTTAACAGAGTCCAGCGAGTCTCAACTGCTTCTTCCTCTGGGAACATGTAACATGTATCTTACATCTCTGTTAAGGGTTGTATCTTTACTTTTCTCTCTTATATTGGTGTCAGGTGTGCAGGTATCATTCTTCACCACAAATTAAGCCCTTTGGAGGCAGAAATGAAAATACAACCAAGATAGTAACATAGAAATAAAAGCAGAAAGCTTAAATTGAGATGACTAAATATACCAACGTTATGGCCCCAAAAGGACTGTGATCATTGCCAAACTGAGCTCTGAACTCCTTAGTAAATAAAACTCAAGTATTTGTTTATTAATTTACTTCACAGATATAATTTGAATTCCTTCCCTAAGTTTTATACTATGCTAAACCTTCGGAATGAAAATACTAAGTTCACAAGGAACATAAAATGACACTTTGTATGCCTCAAATTTTCAAGTAGAAACATGACATTCTTCATAAAAAGGAAAATTTCTCTCGTTAGTAATGTTTGACGGAAATTTCCTACTTGGAACTTCATTAAGAATGGAATAAAATAATTGGCAGTTGCCTTAACAATGCTCTAACAAAAATATTGAAAAAAGCTCCATGTCGTGCATTTGTATTATCATCAAATCTAGCCAAATTCAGTAATAGTGCCTTTGACGCACTAGTCAAATTAGATCTAGGTATTTATTTGATAGTTGCCACTAAATGATCCCTAACTGTCAACCTTATCCTCGACATTTCCAAATCTTTTCTGTGGCTTATGACCATAATGTCTCGTCAATTTACTTTACCAAATTTTAACATTCTTGGATAAAAATTCAGTTGAAGATTTTTTTCCATGGATCTTGAGTGTGAACATGGCATGAACTGCCTCATCTGGATTATTAATTACTGAGACGTGTTTACAATCCATGCTATATCACTGCCCCAACAACTTTCTAGCTCTGAACACAGAAAAACCTAGTAAATGCACAATATATAAATAATAGAAGCATTATTCCATTCTTCTTTTCCTTAGTCACCTTTATATTCTTTACAAGTCACATGGAATTGGAAATTATGTAGAGATCTGACAATTAGATTAGTACCAATCACTACATTTGTTCATGCTACTCTGAAACTAATGCCCACAGTAAGACAGCCCTTTATTATTCTGGGATAGGATACAGCAGTTTGTTTTACGAAAGTGGCAGCTCCTATGTTTGGACATAAATGTTTATTATATTTATTTTCTCTTGTTGCATTGTTCCTTTTGCCAGTAAAAAGTGAACTGGTTTATCTCTTCTGATAAGCTTAGGCTTGAAGTCTAACTTGTCTCACATCATAGCTGCTATTCCTGCTTGTCTTTGAATTCCATTGGCATGGATTACCTTGCTCCAACCCTTCACCTTTGTGAGTATCTTTACTTGTAAGATGTGTTTCTTGCAGGCAGCATATAGATGGATTTGGGGTTTTAATCCATTTTGCCTGAGATGTGCTGCTTCTCTCAGCTGCTATCTTGCAGATCCTACATAACAGAATTTAACTCAGCTATAAGGAGGAAATTTCTCTCCTATAGAAAGAATTATGCTTGTGCTTAGTAGATATTTAATACATCTATCCTTGAGGAACATTCAAACATCCCATTTAAATGGCTGACAGAGAACTTTTCAAGAGAAGGACATCCTGTTGAATTATTTTCAGAGGGTGGGTCCACGGACTTCACTTATAAGTAATCATCAATGAAAATAATTGCAAATAACCTGTACTATGGCTGAATTGGGAGAAAAGAAGCATAACAAGTCTTTACCTGGGTGGCAGCATCTGATTATCTAACCCATCATTTTCATTTTGTAACAGAGATGCATTAATGAAGAGTCCTCAAGGAAGATGAATTCTAGAACTGATAAAATACGTCTGGTTGATATTACATAAATTTTATTCCAGAATATGATCACAGATAAAATTTACATTAATTAATTCTGTTTATTATGTCAAAGATGTTTTAATTTTGAAAAGCTATGGTTGCTTTCAAATGCATGAAGTATGGAATATGAACTGATTTAAGTTAGACATAAGGTCCCTTTGTGGACCAGCCAGATGTTAGGAAAACAAAAGTAGCAATAACTGGTGGCTCCACTGTTTAAACTTATGCGAGTGCCTAGAATGGGGCAGACAACCTTGGCATTCCCAACACATCTTAAAGAGGATCTCACTGTTTCCATGCACCACTACTGGGAGTGTATAAGAAAGATGAGGTACTCCTTTTTACACAGTTGGAGGGGATTCAAACTCTACAAACCCCTGCCCATAACTCTGCAGGAATGCTCATATCAGCTTCACCTATCAAATTCCATAAAGGTCCATTTCTCGAGCCTTTCTTTCTTTCCTTTGGGAATGGAACTACTATATGATCAAATTATGTGGGTCCCTTTCCACAGACGGACCCCATGTCTAACTCGGATCACCCAGGTCAACTTGGAAAGCCTGCTTTGTTCTCTCACTAGAAAGTCTCATTATGTAAGTAATAAACCTGTTTGTACCCTATTAGGTTGTGTGTGTAGATCAGTTTTGAGATCCAAGCCACAGTTTGGGCAGAAATGCATCCTGATTCCACAGGTTGCTACAAATCCAAGTAGCCATAAGGATACCAGGACTCTAAATACTGGAAACAGAGAAGGGGTTAGATACCAATGAAGGTTTGTCTAGCTCTACCTATACTTAGGAGGGTGGAATGCAACAGAAAAAAAGATATAGGGACCCTGAATTAAATGCCAGTTGGACTAAATCAAAGGTTGAGACTTTAAGTTGCTCTTCAGACTGGAAAATCAAGTAGAAATCTGGCTGGCTTATTTTGTGGTACAGGAATTATTACAGGAACAGGAATTTCTCATGTACCTTGATCATTATACTGATGATTAATTTAGCTAAAAATAATATTTCTCATGTCACCTCCTAAATTCTGCACTATGAAGATCATGCTACCATTTGGTCTAATTATGAGTAAGTGATTAGATTGATGTAGAGAATGAATGAATATTTACGCAGAGGAATTGTGAGTGAAAAAAAGTCCATCTTCAGTTCACTTTTAACTTCATCCTACTGACATTAACAAATGTCATTCCCCAATTACTAACATTTCCATATTTTAGGTAGTTATCCAGAACTTTTAAAATTTGTTTTCCTGTCTTTGCAAAAGTTTGGATCAAAGCAACTGTGATATTTAAGCTCTTTTATATTTAAACTCTATTCCTAAGAGCACTCTGTCAACTTCTTTGAAGCTCAGTTACTTGCTCATGATGGAATACATCTTGACATTTTGAGGATGATACAGACCTCAGGAGAATGTGCAGTTTACTCCGGATTAACAGCTACTCTCATTAAGTGATGTATATGGTCATGTTAAAGATGTACTAATTGCACTTGAGGATTAAATGTGACTGAAGGGTGTATGAAAAGGAGCTCACACATAATCGCTCAGTGCTCTGCCATCTTCTCCTGGGCAGAGGCACCTTCTGGGAGGTTGAAGGAAAGGATGACCTAATAAAGAATACAAGAACTTACACATTTTTAAATCACCAACAACTTTATAATTCCTCCTTTGAGCCATTAACTATATTCAGATTCCTTTGTGTGGGGAGGTGTGTAGCCTGGGAGTTCTGCCCAGACTCGCCTAATTAAAGCTGCTTATTTTTCTCTCAAATTGTTAGTCAAAGAATTATACTTAATTGTGGCCTTTCAAATTTAAAATCACAAAAAAATTTGAGGAATGGAGGAAATTAGAGGAGGATGCAATTGAAGAGGTAGTTTTATTACCAGAGGAAAGAATAACATCAGAAGAATCCTATCCCATGCCCCTGATAAAACTGTGAAGGCATCTCATACGGTATCTCTTTACCTTCTACTGTAGAATTCAGTTTCTTGCTACTTTTTAGAATACATATATTCTTGAGTTAGGCCAAGTTATTTGCATCAGAAACCTTTAAAAATTATAATGTGCCTATAGTTATTAGCATACAAGTTTTTGCAAAAGCCTTTATGTCATTTACTGTTTGGCCTATAAATTCTACATTAATAATTTAATCTTGTTCACCATTCAATTTAGCCAATTTTCAAAATCCTATAGGTAATCTGATTCACTATAAGTTAGGTCAATTCTTCACATTTTCTTTATAGTGAGTGAGACATACAAAATGTGATTTTTACCTACAGTATACTTCTGCTATTGGGTGCAGACAAGACCTGTAAATCAACCCCTGACATTCTACCAGCATGTTCTCTGAGGACTCTATTCCCCTCATACATGGAATCACAAGTCATAAAACATATTATCACAAATGTAACTTTGGATTTGCTCTACTAAAGTTTAAACTTTTACAACTTAAAAGTTTATTTACCACTAGAAAAATATAACTGATGATTAGAAAACTGATGATTAGAAAAATATAACTGATGAGTATGTCCTATTAGAAAAAGATACAAAGTTAAAAATTTGAAGCGTTTGTGCCACATGACACTGGAGAGATTTCACTTCAGTGGGCATTTGTCAGTGACTGAAGCCTTACCTACATAATGGCTTTGGTGAAGGAAATCTCTACCTTCCAAAACCAGATTCTAACTGCCAATCATCTCTCATTTCTCAAATAGAAACCTGAGCTGTTGTCCTGAAAAAGTAAGATATCTTACAACCTACTTTAATGATCACAGTGATGTTTCTTCTGCTTGCCAAGGCTGTAGACATGAACCTGTCAAATCAAGTTGGAGAGCAAGAAATATGATGTCCCCTTTCATGACCCTGACATTTTTCAATATTCAAGGCCACATATTTTGTAGAATCTCCTTCAGTTGCAGTTTCATTGATGCTTTTCTTGGTTATTTTGTTTATTCCACGCTAAGGTAGATATTGCTGCTATTTTGTACATCTCATTAACATCTAAGATCAAGTGATTTTAAGTAAAAGAAATTAGTCTCAATAATGGGGTGGGCCTCATTCAATCAGGCCTTAAGAAAAGAAATCCTTGAGAGAAAGAATTAGTGAAGATGAAAGTCTGCTTTAAGATGTTGAAACAACTTTCCAGTCTTCTGGCCTGTCTGTGGATTTAAACTTGTCATTTATAATCCCCACAATCACAAAGAGGCAACTCCAATTTTTAAAATGCTAACCTGAGAATAATAGGCATAGAAGAGGGAATTGAAGTTGAAACCAATGGAGTCAACCATTTTTCAAAGAAGTATTATTAGAGCCAGGTGTGATGCGATGGCACACGCTTGTAATCCCAGTATTGGGAAGCTGAGACCAGAGGATCCGGGTTTGTGGCCAGCCTTAGCTTACACGAACTTCTCAGGTCTCACAATTTAGCGAGACCCTGTTTCAAAATAAAGAATAAAAATAGAACTAGGGGCATAGCTTAGAGGTAGAATGCCCCAGAGAGTTCAATCCCCAGACCCCCCCCCAAAAAAAAGAAGTATTATTAGAAAAATTTCCAACATAGAAAATGAGGTAGACACACAGGTACAGGAAAAATATAGAATCCACTTTGACAAAATGAGAGAAAACATTCACCATGATATATAATAATCAAACTGACTAATGTAGAGGTCAAGGAGAGAATCTTAAAGGCAAGTGACATTTAGAGGCAAACCAACTGGAATCACTCCAGACCTCCCAAACCAAGTCATGAAAGCCAGGAGGGCCTGGAACAATACATTACAAACTCTGAAAGAAAAGAACCTGCAGCCAAGATTCTATTACTCAAGAAAACTATCTCTCAAAATAGATGGGAAATAAAATCCTTCCATGAAAAGCAGAAACTGAAAGAATTTGTCTTCCAAACCAGTAGAGAAAATACTCAAAGAGATTAACTACAAAGAAGAACTAACAAATAAACATCAGAACCAGAGAAACTATAATTTCTAGCAAGCAGACAACTAAGCAAAGGAGAAGAAATAATACCACAAACAGAAGTTAAAACTCAAAATGTTTGGAATTAAAAATCATCTGTCAATAATCACACTGAATATAAATGGTCTCAACTCCCCCCAAAAAAGACATAAGGTTGAAAAATGGATTAAAAACCATAATCCATCTATATGCTGCCTGCAAGAAACACACTTTACAAGTAAAGTGGAGCAAGGTAGTCCATGCCAAAGACAAGCAAGAGTAGCAACTATGATATCAGATATATTAGACTTCAAGCCTAAGCTTATCCGAATAGATAAAGCAGATCATTTTTTACTGGTAAAAGGAACAATGCAGCAAGAGGAAATAATGATAGTCAACATTTATACCCCGAACATAGGTGAAGCCACTTTCCTAAAACAATCTCTTCATGATATAAAGTCATACATAGGACACAATATATAATACTGGGAGATTTCAACACTCCTCTCACATTGCTAAACTGATCTTAAATTCAGAAGGTTAGTAAAGATGCCCCAGACCTGAAGAACACCAGAAACCAAATGGACCTATTAGACACATACAAAATACTTCATCCAACTACAGCTGAACTCACATTTTTCTCAGATGCCCTCAGGAACATCTTCAAAATAGACCACATCCTAGGCCACAAAGAGAGTACTAGCAAATTTTAAAAATCTGTCATAATACCCTGCATCTTTTCAGATCACAATGGAATGAAATTAAAAATCAACTACAGGAAGACCGAAAAGAACCATATAATCACATGGAGACTGAACATCACACTGCAGAATGAGGAATGACTAACAGAAGAAGTAAGAGGAGAAATTAAAAATTCCTAGAAACAAATGAAAACAGAGACACAATGTATCAAAAGTATTATGGAAAAAAAGACCTGACTGAGAAAAATCAAAGCAATTCTGAGCAATAATAGCCATATAAGAGGCACCTAAATACCTGATTTCAAATTATAGTAGGAAGCAATAGTAACAAAGCAATAGTAACAAAAACAGCATGGTGCTGGCACAAAAACAGACACAGAGATGACCAGAAGATACAAAACAAATCCTTTTACTCATAGTCTGTTGATTTTGGGTGAAGGAGCCACTGCAGGAGAAAAGATATTCTTTTCAATAGTGGTGGTGGGAAAACTGGATATCCAGACCCCATCTCTCATCCTGCACAAGAGTAAGCTGAACCTGGATCAAAGACCTAGAAATTAGGCCAGAAAATTTGCAGAAAATTACTAGAAGAGGACATATGACCAATTCTCCAACTGGTCCATATGCACTAGGGGAGGTTTCCTCAATAAGACTCGCAAAGCTCAGGAAATAAAACAAGTTTTATAAATGGGATAGTATCAAATTAAAAATCTTTGCTAGCTACTCCTCTGATAGGAAACTAATATCTAGAATATATAAAGAACCTTAAAAACTTACTATACACAATAAATTTGGGCAATTGAACTGAATAAACTCTTCTCAAAAGAAGAAACACAAAAGGTCAATAGGTAGATGAAAAAATATTCAACATCATTAGCAATCAGGGAAATAAAAATCAAAACTACACAAAGATACCATCGAACTCCAGCTAGAATGGCAATCATCAATAATACAAACAATACAAATGCTGGTGAGGATGTGAGGAAATAGGAATTCTTACACACTGTGAATGGGACTGCAAATTAGTACAACCACTATGGAGATCAGTACAGAGTTTCCACAAAAAACTAGAAATGAAACCAACATGCAATCCAGCTATACCACTCTTTGGTGTCACCCCCAAAAGAATTAACATTAGAATATTGTAGTGATACATGCATATCCAGGTTTATAACAGCACAATTCACAATAGCCAAATTATGGGACCAACATAGGTATCCATCAATAGAGAAATTGACATAAAAAATGTGGCATATATACACATTGGAATTTTACTCAGTCATTAAGAAGAACAAAATTATGTTATTTGTAGGAAGATGGATGGAACTAGAGATTATTATGATAAGTGAGGTCAGCCAGTTACAGAAAGGCAAGGGTTGAATTCTTTCTCTCATATGTGGAAGCTAGAAAGAAAATAGGAAACAAAGGAACTGTAAAATTGAGGATAAAGACCAATAGAATAGTGGAAAGGATTGGAAGAGGTAGGTGGAGAGGAGAAAGGAAAGAATCGATAACAAATTATGCAGTGCTCATGTGTGAAGGTGTCACTGCCAACCATGCTAGTATGTGTGGGGGCAGGTGGGACCTGTATCCCTGTTTGTATGACTTTGGACCTCACTAAAGTACATAATTGAGATGCACCAATAAAAGTAAAAAGAAAAAATATTAAACTACCCATTTTGAGGCTTTAGCAAAGCAGACCATGAGACTTCAGGTGACCCTAAACAGAGAAGTCTGGGAAGCAGCTTCCACATTTAATGCTATTTCAGCTGTGCTCTCATCTCTCCTGGATGACTGCAGACGTTACCACCATGTCCTGTTTGCAGTTTAAACTCTGCTCCATCAAAACTAAGCTAAAACAAAACCCTCTGAAACTGCTGTGAGAGTGACTTTTTTCTAATTCACGTTTGATTATGATATTTCCTTATTAAGACCTCTAACAGCTGCTTCTCTTGTTTCTCGGGCTCCCAGACTCAGTCCTCTGGGGTTGCTATTAAACCATCTTCCCAGAATCATGGGGTAGTGCCAGTGTGCTTCAGCCTGAATCTCATGACCCCGCAGTTCCTACTATTGTACCCATTCTGAGAAAGCAGAAGACAGGTAGATGGGACGTGCTAACAAGGTACTGATATTCATAAACTATCAGCAGAAAATATATTCACTACATTGTAACACCAAAATAAAAGGAAAATTACTTACACATGTAAATAGGAATTATAAAGTAAATTTTGGTGCGTTCACATAATACAGTAGGACATCACATGGTCAGTAAGAATTATTCTTAAAGTTTTTTTGAATATTCATATCTATGACTGAGTGAAAAATTGGAGCACACATACTCTAAATATAAACTCACATGCAATAAGAATTTAAAATGCATTTTAAAATGAGATAATTGGGTAAGCATATTAAAAGTCTATTTACATGTAATGAGATTGAGAATAATTTATGTGATTTTATTTTAGTTTTTTTGTGGGGATTGAACCCGGGGGCATTCTACTTCTGACTTACATCCTCAGCCCCTATTATTTATTTTTTTTTATTTTAAAACAGGATATGGCTAGGTTGTTGAGAGTCTCTCTAAGTTGCTGAGGCTGGTCTCAAACCTGTGATCCTCGTGTCTTAGCCTCCCAAGTTCTGGGATTACAGGCATGCACCACCATGGCCGGCATGATTTTATTCAATTCTTTGTATTTTATTTCTTTGACCATGTAGTAAACATCTGTTACCTTTTTTTTTATAGTACTGAGGATTGAACCCAGGGGAATTCTATCTCTGAGCTACACTCAGCCCTATTTTATTTCAGAATGGGGTCTGGGAAGGTTGTTGAGTCTCACTACATTGTTGAGGCTGTCCTCAAACCTGGGATTTTCCTGTCTCAGCCTCCCAAGTACTGGGATTACAGCATGCACCACCATGCCTGGGTGTACTTTTATAAATAATAAAATTTACCATTGATATAATTTCTTTAGCTGCACAAGATGGTTTGGCACCACCTGTTTTATGGGGATTATTTGCTTCTGCAATGCACATCCTGGAATCTGAAACAGCAAGCAAACTACAACTTTTACTCCCATAGATTTTCTTGTGAAAAAATGACAGCATCGTGAATTTGTTTAATGCCAGGAAAGTAGTTTGCAGATAAAAATTGCCATACAAGTGCTAAGTATTCTTATTGATCGTTAAGAATCACTCAACATAGCACAAGTGATTATCTTCATTACTGGCATGAAAGCCATTTTCTCTAGGCAAAGAAGGGTAAAGACATTTACTCATAGACATTTTAAGAAGTGTATTACTAGGAGACATGGTGTGCTGGAAACACTTATCTCCCCTTTCATTTAAGCCTTGATGTTGGAACTTGATATTTTGTTGAGTCAGGTCTACATTTATCTGTGTCAATTGCAAATATTGCTGTGTTATAAATTTTGCATGGAACTGTTTTATCAATAAAAATTTCAAGAAATAGCAATTGTTCTTAAGAATATCTTAGGGACAGGTAGCTTTGGGTGAAGTGCTGGTCTACTCAGTACTGGATTGGTGAAATCACTGCATCTGAGAAAGACGCTAATATCGACTCAGGCATAGACGTTCAGGTTTGCAAGAGGAGTGGGAAAGGAGTCGGTGCTGTGTGGCTGGGATGGACTTGCTGAAGGATGTTTTCTGAGTTTTGCCCACAGATTGATCGTCATGTAAGTGCTTTACAGGAATTCAATTCTTAATGATTACCTGCAAGGCAAGGATTATTGTTATATATATTTTACAAAGGAACTGAAGCCCAGAAATTATTATATGACCAAGGTCACCCAGATAACTTTCTAAAATGTGTCATATTGCTCTTTAGAAGGATAGGTAGATTTAGATTGTTGTGCCCAAGCTATGAGGTTATACTTGGAACAGGGGAAGCTCAAATGAAAAAAAAAAAAACAAACACACCTTAGCCACTCTTCCTATATTATTTATATCCCTGGTGATAAAGTTAATTTGGGAATTCAATCTTATTAAACAAATAGCTTTTCATTACATGGTTTCAGGGTGATATGATGGAAATAAGATCGGATCAAGAGTAAAAGTCTCTATTCCTAGCTCTTTCTCTAGGTGGTTTATATTGTTTCTCATATACCCAGTAGCAATAATAATATATTCCATGTTTCTATCAGCGTCACATAAGATTAACAGGTGTGAAAAACTGAAGTGTTAAATAATTCCTTATGCATGGTATTGCTATACTCACAGGTTTCTGAGCATTCGTTTAGTAGTTTGACTTATTTCCTGCCATACTGAGAAACTGATGAAGTAGTTGTCATGTGTTTCCTATGAATTTGTTACCAATCATCAGTTGATTGCTTAGTTAGTGCGCAGGGTGCCTGAAGAAACCTTCATGAATGCAGATGCCCTTGGTGTGCCTCCTTCCAGATTGTCCACCTCCATAAATATGTCCATCCACAGTAAAGTATGTGTTTCATGGGGAAACAATTGATAAATTATTTCCAATTACTACTTTCACAGGAAAAAATTTTGCAAAATGCTACGTAGCTTTCCAGGTTTCAAAAGTGGTACCAGTTTCAAGAAAGTTACAAATCTATTATGAGTCATTAATTAAGTTCCAAGAGCAGAATATAGCCATGTAGCTGTGTTAGGATCTATAATCTCAAGCTGTAGAAAGAACCTATAGAAATCTATCTCAAATATTACAAGGTGATTACTTCTGTAGTAATAAGAACCTCTTTTGAAGATCAATCTATACTACTACATTTGGTACTTCCTTTATTTTATTTGGTTTCACTCAATGTTTGGTTCCTACTTCAATGGAATAGCTTTACTACAATAAAGGGGGAAAAAAGAAAAAATTCATGGAGCCTGTGAAATCCTTAATTACCTCATTACCTTTATTGTGTGGAAAAAACTTCAAGGAGCCCAAACCCAGGTAAATAACTACCTTAATAAATACATGTAGACATAGAAAGTTCTTTATATCTGGCCCACCACAACACCTCCAAATAATTAACCTCCAAGTCACTAATACCATTGATAGAAAATCTTTATAAAGTACTGTGTGACATGAGACCTATTCATCTTCCATTTTTCAGAGATATAAACAGCGGCCTTTAAGCCGGCCGCCCAGCTGCATACCCAGCGACCAGGCGTGGCGTAAGTGACTCCAGAACTCCACATCCTAACCGGGCAGTGGATCCCCACACCTTCCACAGTGACCGGAACCTGTGAGACGACCATTGTAAGCCCCACCCAGGACCACCCCCAGCTCACCTCTCCCGCCAGAGCCAGAGCACTGAACAACTGCACCACAGAGCCTGAGACAAAACTGCCACAAACACAGCTTCTTGATGGAAGGAACAAAAAGCAAAGTGGCAAAAGAAACGTGAACAAACCAACAAAGACAGCTGAATAGAACCCAGGGAGAACAAAGGAACTGGCACGCATATGCGCTCATGCGCGGCAGTGGCTTACACTGCAAAACAGTGGCCGCCATCTTGCCAGCCACCATCTTACCAGTCACCATCTTGCCAGTCGCCAGGAGCAGCATCTATTAGCACCAAGACCTCCAATGACCTCCTGCGAAACTAATGACCAGAAGTGGAGTAAGTGACTACAGAATTCCACACCCTAATCAGGCGGCATATCCCCACAGGATCAACAGTGATCAAGAACACCTGGGACACCTCAGATCACCTCTCCCACTGGAACGAGAGCATCAGGAATCTGTAAGTTAAAATGCACCCCGGGGTGCAGGGGCCCCATACAAAGTGCAGACTCAGTCACCCGCCCTTCAAGTGATTGGATAGAGCAGAAATGCTAGAGGATCCCAGTGCACACAGGGCATAAGGAACTTCCAGGCACCCTGGAAAATGCCCGGCATATAGTTTGCACTCCCGCCATCAGCAAAGGCAGAGAGAGAGAGACGCAGACAGGCCCTGTGGAGAGACCAGAGACACAAGCTTGCAGCAGGAGAGGCATCAGTGGAACCCCCGGCCTGCACTGATAGAACAAATAAGAATGTCAGAGACACACTCACACAAATTTAAGCTTTGTACTTACAAACTAGCAGGGTTTTTGTTTTTGTTTCTTGTTGTTGCGTTGTTTTTTGGTTTTTGGTTTGTTATTTTGTTGTTTTGTGTGTGTGTGTGTGTGTGTGTGTGTGTGTTATCTTGTTTTTACTCTGTTTTTTTTTTTTTTTTTTTTGCGGTACTGGGGATTGAACTCAGGGGCATTCTACCTCTGAGCTATATCCTCAGCCCTATAAGTTGCGGAGTGCCTCACTAGGTAGCTGAGCCTGGCCGCGAACCTGTATCCTCTGGTCTCAGCCTCCTGAATGCTGGGATTACAAGCATGTGCCACCATGCCCGGCTTTTACTCTGTTTTCATTTTGTATTGCCTTGATTTATTTATGTTGGTTTGGATGACTGATTGCTTTGTTATTTTTTTTTTTTTTTGCTTAGTTTGTTGAATCTCCTCCTTATCCCTTTTACAAGCTTACTTCCCTCTCTCCCATCTATAGTCTTCTCTTCAACACTTTTTCTCTTTTTTTTTTCTTTTTCCTATTTTCCCTGTCTCATAACAAGACCATTTCATACTACTACACTTAAAACTCTATATTGACTACCAGAATCCCCGACATATCTACCATCTCTAATCTTTACAATATATCACCTCAACCCCCTCAACCTCTTAATCCACTGGACCATACCCTCTACTTTACCCTATTCTTACATTCATCACTGTGAATTCTCACCCAACCTTTACCACTGAACCCAATCTGTTCCTGTATATACCAGCAGACACCTCTAAGCCCCCACTGCAGAGATTGGATGAGAAAACTTGCAAAAGCAGCAAAGAAACAATGAGCCAACACAACCCCTTAATAACAGATCTCACCAACCCAGAATGACAGAGATTACCAGAAGAACAATTCAGATCTTTAATATTAGAAGAATTACAGGATTTTAGGAAGAATGTAGGGAGAGTTGGAAAGAAATAAAGTAACAAATAAAAAAAGAATCTGATGAAATGAAAAGGAACAAAAATGAAGTGAAAGATGAAATAACTGAAGTGAAGCCATCAACACAAACTATAAACAGTAGATTAGACTACATGGAAAATAGAATATCACTCTTAGAAGATGACCATTCCAAAAATAAATCCATATAAATAATTTAGAAAAGAAAAATTTGACCATACGAATTGGACATTGATGATATCTGGGCCAATTTTAAAAGAGCTAACCTAAGAATAATAGGCATAGAAGAGAGATTAGAAGTTGAAACTTATGGAATAAACAATCTTTTCAAAGAAGTAATATCAGAGAATTTTCCAAACATAGAAAGAGAAATTGACACACAGGTAGAGGAAACCTATAGAACTCCCTCGAGACAAGACCAAAGAAGAGGTTCACCACGCCACATAATAATCACGTTGACTAATGTAGAGGCTAAGGAGAGAATTCTAACGGCAAAAAAGTAAAATGTCAGTGACATTTAGAGGCAAACCAATCAGAATCACTCCAGACTTCCCAAATAAAGTCATGAAACCCAGGAGGGGCTACAGTAATATATTCCAAACTCTGAAAGAAAATAACTTGCAGCCAATATTCTCATACCCAGCAAAACTCTCTCTCAAAATTGACAGGGATATAAAAGCCTTCCATGACAAACAGAAACTGAAAGAATTTATGTCTTCCAAACCAGCACTAGAGAAAATACTCAAAGAAATTAACTACAAAGAAGAACTAACAAGTAAACATCAGAACCAGAAAAACAATAATTTCCAGGAAGCAAATAACTAATCAAAGAAGAATAAACACCACCAAAAACAGAAGCCAAAACTCAAAATGTTAGGAATTAAAAATCATCTCTCAATAATCACACTGAATATAAATGGTCTCAACTCCCCAATAAAAAGGCACAAGGTGGCAAAATGGATCAAAACCCAGAATCCATCTATATGCTGCCTGCAAGAAACACACCTAACAAGCAAGGACTCCCACAAATTAAAGGTGAAGGGCTGGAGTAAGGTAATACATGCCAATGGAACTCAAAGACAAGCAGGAGTATCAACCATGATATCAGATAAATTTGACTTCAAGGCAAAGCTTATCAGAAGAGACAAAGAAGGTCATTTTTTCCTAGTGAAAGGAACAATCCAGCAAGAGGAAATAACAATCATCAACATCTGTGCCCCAAATACAGGTGCAGCCACTTTTATAAAACAAACTCTGCATGATATAAAGACACATATAGATCCCAATACAAGAATACTAGAAGACTTCAATACTCCTCTCACATCACTAGACCAATCTTCTAAACTAAAGGTCAGTAGAGACGACTTAGACCTAAAGAATATCATAAACCAAATGAACCTATTAGATACATATAGACTCTTTCATCCAACTGCAGCTGAATTAACATTTTTCTCAGCTGCACATGGAACCTTCTCCAAAATAGACCACATTCTGGGCCACAAAGTGAGCAATGGCAAATTAAAAAATGCAACATAATTCCCTGCATCTTTTCAGACCACAATGAAGTGAAACTAGAAATCAACTCTAAGAAGACCCAGAGTAACCATGTAAATACATGGAGACTGAACACCACAATGCTGAATGAGGATTGGGTCATAGAAGAAGTAAGGAGAGAAATTAAATTCCTAGAAACCAATGAAAGCAGAGATACAACATATCAACACCTCTGGGACACTTTGAAGGAAGTACTAAGAGGAAAATTTATAGCACTGAGTGCCCACATAGGAAGAACAGAAAAACACCAAATAAACTAATTACACAGCTAAAAGCCCTTGAAAAACAAGAACAGTCTAACCCCAAAGCTAGTAGAAGACAGGAAATCATGAAAATAAGAGCAGAAATTAATGAAGTACAGAATTAAAAAAAATACAAAAAATCAACAAAACCAAAAGCTTGTTTCTTGAAAAAAATGAACAAGATAGATAATCCATTGGACAACCTAACAAAAAGAAAGAGAGAATCAACCAAAATTACCAAAATAAGAGATGAAAAAGGTGATGTTACCACTGACAGTATGGAAATACAGAGGATAGTCAAAAACTATTTTGAAAAACTATACTCCAACAAAATGGAAAATCTAGAAGAAACTGACAAATTTCTAGACACATAAAACCTTCCTAAATTGAGTCGAGAAGATATAGAAAACTTAAATCAACTAATAACAATCAAAGAAATAGAAACAGCAATAAAGAGTTTACCATCAAACAAAAGCCCAGGGCCAGATGGTTTCCCAAGTGAATTTTATAAGACGTTTATAGAAGAACTAATCCCAATACTCCTCAAACTATTCCATGAAATAGAATGTATGCCAACCATGAATCCACTGAAAAAGATATCCAGAAAACAATTCCACTCACAATAGCACCCCCAAAAATAAAATACTTAGTGATAAACCTAACCAAGGTGGTAAAAGACCTCTATAAGGAAAACTATAAAAAGATGAAGAAAGAAATCGATGAAGACCTTAGAAGATCGAAGGATCTACCATTCTCTTGGATAGGCAGAATAAATATCATCAAAATGGCCATCCTCCCAAAACTGATCTACAGATTCAATGCAATACCCATGAAATTACCAAGGTCGCTCCTCACAGACATAGAAAAATCAGTCCTTAAATTCATCTGGAAAAACAAAAAGCCCAGGATAGCCAAAGTAGTTCTTAGTAACAAAAACCATGTAGGAGTTATCACAATACCTGACCTCAAACTCTACTACAAAGCAACAGTAATAAAAACAGCATAGTATTGGCATAAAAACAGACACATAGACCACTGGAGCAGAAGAGAAAAGTCAGAAACAGATCCACAGGCTTACAGCCAACTGATTTTTGACAAAGAAGCCAAAAATATACACTGGAAAAAAGATAGCCTCTTCACAAATGGTGTTGGCAAAACTGGTTAACCATATGCAGGAAAATGGAAATAAACTCCACTTTCTCATCCTGCACAAGAGTCAACTCAAGGTGGATCAAAGACCTGGAAGTTAGGCCAGAGACCTTGCAGCTACTTGAAGAGGGCACAGGACCAACACTTCAACACATAGGTACAGGTAAAAACTTTCTCAATAAGACCTCAAGAAAGCAAAGCAACTCAAAGGAAGATCAATACATGGGATTGTATTAAACTGAAGAGCTTCTGTGCAGCAAAGGAAACTATCAAAAACCTCATCAGAGAACCTACAGAGCTGGAGAAGATTTTTGCCACGTACTCTTCAGATAGAGGTCTAATATCTAGGATATACAAAGAACTCAAGAAAATCACAGCTAAGAAACAAACAATCCAATCAAAAAATTGGCAAAGGATCTAAATAGACACTTCACAAAAGAAGAAATACAAATGGCCAATAAATGTATGAGGAAATGTTCAACATCATTAGCAATCAGAGAGATGCAAAACAAAACTAACTTGAGATTTCACCTAACTCCAAGCAGAATGGCAACCATCAACAACACAAACAACAATAAATGCTGGCGAGGGTGTGGAAAAGTGGGAACCCTAATTCATTGTTGGTGGGATTGCAAATTAGTGCAACCACTTTGGAAAACAGTATGGAGGATCCTCAGATGAATGGGAATGATCCTACCATATGATCCAGCAATACGTCTTCTGAGTATCTACCCAAAAGAACGGTAACCAAACTATCAGACCAACGCATGTGTATCTATGTTTATAGCTGCACAGTTTACAATTGCCAAACTATGGAACCAGCCAAGATGTCCATCAACAGATGAATGGATTACAAAACTATGGGATATGTACACAATGGAATTTTACTCAGCCATAAAGAAGAACAAAATCATGTTATTTGCAAGGAAATGGATGGAACTGGA
>PVLC010006989.1:0-11282 GCA_004027655.1 Graphiurus murinus | reverse complement strand
TGTTAAAAATTGAATGCTCTCCCTAATATGTGGAAGCCAGGGAGAAAATGGGACATAAGAGGGACTCCAGATGAAGAAGGAGAATCCTTAGGTGAACAAAGAATTTGACTTAATGGAAGGTGATGGGGGCAGGGAGGCACCCTAATGAACATGATGTACCTTCCTGAACACATCTAAGTCAATCACTAAACTGACCTTGAGAAGGAGGGAGGAGGAGGGAGTGGGGCAGGAATTGGGGAAGGGTTAAATGAGAAATGTGTGCTGTATGCCTTTATCTATACTAGCTTGTACCTAACAAAGATGTGTGATTACAGTGCACCAAATTAGGGAAAGATGAAAAAAAAAAAAAAAGGATTTCTTAAAGTTACACCAGGAGATTTTTGATCTATGTAATGGGGAGCCCATTTCTATTAAGAGGTCAAATGAGAATTGTGAGCACATGTATTGTTATCAATTTGCACCTAACAAAGATGTATGCTTACAATGTATGAATAAAAATAAAAATTAAAAAAATACAATACAATAAAATAAATAAATAAATAAATAAATAAATAAATAAATAAATAAAGTGACTTAAACAGCTAAGACATTTGTAGATCGGCTTCAATCCTTGGTGCCTACCTGGCCCTCCTTTACCTCCTTGCTGGGAGGAGTTATTGGATTAGCAGCAATAGTCATTCCAGGTTTATGCAATCTACCACTTATTGTACGCCTTGTGATTAATGCCTATGTTAGTATACGAGATTTACATGGAATAAAAATGCAAGCACTGCCTCGCACAGGGCCTGGTAGTCAATGACGGGTTCGATTTTCTCAGGGCAATATCAACCTAAGACAGGGCTCGTTGAATGACTCATTGAGATCCCATGATGGGTAATATTAAGCATCTGGTAGGAAATGACCTAAGACAGGCACAGTCCTTCGTGCATTTTAAAATAAAAATGGGGGATTTGTGGGAGGCCAGCTGGGCCCTTTCCTCCCTGGCAGTTGCTATCTGCATATATGAGTAGTTATACTCACTCTTCTGCTATGGCTACACTGGTGTCTCGAAGTCTGGAGATTGCTCCTAGGATGCGTAGATGAAAGACCCTCCTACTTCTTAGAAAGTAAATATATGACCCTAAAGGATTATGTCTTTATGATTCTAGAAAGTTTGCTTTACCAGGCTATGTTAAGAAGGTGGGCTATAAGTTTAAAACGAAGAAGTGGTGCTATTTGTGATCTGACAATGATTGATATGTCATAAATGTCTATGTAACCCTATTGTACTCAAGAAGTGTATAAAAAATCTGTGCTGAAAAAAAAATAATAATTTAAATTATAATGTATTTAGTAAATTAAAATACATATAATAAATTTGTTGAGACACAATAAATTTCATCTTATGTTTATTTCTAAACATTTCCCCATGTCAAATTAATTTGGAGGAAAGAAAGAAAACACAAAAACTCTACATACTAACATTTCAAACATGACTGATGCATATTTTCCTCTAGTGATATGAAAAACATATACTATGACCCACAATCTGATAAAAGTTATTTATTATACTCTATTTTTTTCTATATAGATAGCAGTTAAGATTACATGTTCAAAATAGTGATATTCCAAACTTCAAGTCCTGTAGGTAAATGTAAATTCATTCTCAAAGAAACTATTCAAAATTCAATTTCTTTCATTTTGGCTGTAGAATTATTATTCTACTCTGCAGTACCATGACCTTAGAGAATAACAGTATTCTCTCTCCCTAAAAATGAGCCAGTATGCATTTCTGATTTAAATTTACCCCATCTAAAAAGTAAAATTATAAGCAATTCTCTAAAAGCAGCAAACTCAAAATAGAAGACCTTGTTTTCTATCATATCACAGATGTGAAGATAACAGGGGCCACAAAATGGCTACTCTGCTCCAAATGCCTGTCATAGGACGCACTGGATATTTTGATATCCACCAGCGTTTTTTCCTGGGGATTAAGCAACATCTGCCTTTCTTCTGCAGAAGCTAGCCCCTGCAGCTCTCTGCACAGCCCCACAAAGGTATCCTGTGACATCGCAACTGCCAGTATGATGTTGCTTTTTAGAATGCCAAAATATTACTGAATTCTGAATCTGTTGTAGTTTGTTACTGAGAACATAAAGAACTTTTACAACCCAGTGATTTTTTTTTATTATTTTATGATGTTGGTAGTCACAAAATGACAGATAATCCGGAAGCCAATTGCTTCTATTGAATGGAGCATGCACAAGATAGGGCTGTTTTCAAGTCTTATTGCCTTTAGTCTCTCAATACTCACTTGAATTTTTACTGCTCTATTGAATTTTGCTTTTCTCACTACTTCCTAGGTTATCATTTGCTGCTTGCCTCAACTCTTCCCCCTGTAATGGATTTTTTCTATTGTATCCTAAATCATGCATTATCTTTGCTCGAAATTCTTTATTTGTCCCTTATGATAAACAGGATGAAACAAACAAAAAGAGTGCACAGTACTATTTTTTGGCCTATCTTTCAGAACTCCTCTCACACCATTCTTCATCCTTCTCTTCCCTTTTTTCTCTTCTCTACCTTGCTTAATTCCTTCTTTCCCTTTTAATATTTATTCATCTCATAAATATGAATTGCATGTTACACATTATAGTGGGCTCTGGAATACTCTCATGAATAAAAAAAGACCTAACTTTGGTTAGATATATAGCCTAGTGAAGAGAAGCTGACATCTACCAGCCTTTCCCAATAAATGCTAAATTGCAACCATGGCACTTGCTATAATAAAGCAGCTTGTTGTGCAATGGAGAAATGAAGTGAGGGAGCTCTACTGGGTATAAGGGATTGAGCAGGAAGATTTTATAGGCTTTACTCTAGCACATGGTACAGAATTCAAGGGCACATGCTGGTATGTTTCATCAATTCAATCTAGAATCTAATATGCTATGCTACTTCTGCAGAAATAGAAAAAGAACACAAACTACAAGGGACTACTCTTTAGTAGTTAATTATTCAAATTAGGAAGGTAGAAACTGAGTCCAGGGCTCTCTGGAAGAGATGGTAGTAACAGCTGAGTCAGGGTTGAAAACATAACCGGAATGACAGGCATTGGCTACCAAGCATTAGTCACCAGAGTGGGAACACCAGGGTCTGGATGGTCCTGCACTCAGGACGCCTGCATCTACCTGTACCCACCTCATTTCCAGCCTTACCTCTGCTACTAGCCAATGTGACTTTTGATTCTCACAACACCTACCCTGTGAATAGCAAAGCTAAGTACTCTATACTGTAAGAATGCATGATTATATGATATGTATGCATACTGTTTAATGGTATGTGGTAACAAGTGGAGTCTTTCTATTCTATTATCATTTCAATGAATTGCATTTAACAGCCAACCTCAAAACTAAAGCAGAAAGAATACATATGTTCACTTCATGAAAACTCAAATCTTTGATGTCACAGTTTTATTAAGTAGTTAAGGAATTTACAATACTGGAAATTTTTATCCCTTCATTTCTAAGTAAAGAGATGTGAATATGAGGTACAAGAAGATATATAGATTATACTTCCTAAAACCCAAATTCTACATTACAGGCTTTTTTAAAATTAAAAGATCCTTAGATCATTTTTCTTCTTGGATGCAGATTCGTGCATTAGAAGTGCAAATCCACACTATGACTTACAAAGTCCTTGACATTCTTCACAGGTATATTCCAGACATTCAAAGTTCTTCAGAGCTTTCATTCAAACACTAGCCTGAACATTGGGTAGCACAAATAGAATAACACAAATTGCTACTGGTTATCATCCTTACTCCAAAAATCCAAAATCTGAAATGCTCCAAAATATGAAATATTTGAGCACCAACATAATACCACAAGTGGAAAATTCCACACCTGATCTCAGGTGACAGCTGCAGCCAAAACTCAGATGTACTAACAATGTATAAAATTATCTTCAGACTATGTATATTAGGTTTGTATAAAACATAAATGAATTTTGCATTTGGACTTGGTCTTGTCCCAAAGATATCTCATTATGTGTATACAAATATTATACAATCTAAAAAATCCAAAACACTCTGTTCCCAAGCATTTCTGATAAGGAACATTTAACCTATATAAACATGCATAAGTACTAGAAATAATTTTTATTACAGCACATTGGTCATTGGCAAATCTCATTATTTAAAGATTTTATTAATAAAAACAGTACAATCTAATACATAAAAATACCATCTCTGGAGCCAGACTTCTTATGTTCAAATATCAAACTCTGCTACATATTGGTTAATTAAATCATTACCTTTTAAAACTTTAATTTTAATATGATTTTTTAGATGAAATAGTATATAGGAACATAATGATATAAATGAATATTTTGCTTAGACTTGGGTCTTACCCCTAATATATCTCATTATATGGATCGTAATACAGTTCCTGACACACAGGAAACATGAAAAAAAGAAAAACTGAGTGAGGAAATAAATATTAATTTAGGAAGTTGAAAAAAAAAGTCAATTCAGGTTGGCAATCTTGCTTTGAAAGTAGCATTAACCCATATGTTATTACACTACACAGCTTATGAGCACTTATGTGTAAGTAAGTACTAAATTTTTGGAATAGATTTATTATACCATATTTATGTCATATCTGTGAATTGTCTGACTCTCCTTACACAAATTTAGAGGTTTACGTTGATAGTTCTAATATTTATAAGTTTTCATTTCCTTACATTCTCTTATTTCCTCTTAGGTACTTATCATTTGTCATCTGTGTTTCTTTCCCCTTCAAGATTTAGTCAACACAAACAACTTTCATTGCATTATAATTATTTTGCTTAGAGAATATCTAAATCTAGACAAAACCCCATGAGTAATAATCACAAAATTATTTATGTTGAATGTGACTTGATTATTTTTACAAAACTGCAATTTAAGGATTCATCTTAGCTAGTTTCAAGGTTTGTTTGAAGATTTTCCAGCTTGGAGTACTATATTTTAACAAGATTTACACACTTTTTAAGAGAATGCAAATCTACCCATTCTAGGATACTTTTAAAAATAGACTAGTATCAGCAATATTTCCAAGTATCAAGGATATTACCTTTTTCAGATTATTTAAAATAAACATTTGGATATGGTGGCACACAACTGTAATCCCAGTACTTGGAAGCCTAGACAGGAGGATTTCAGGTTTGAAGCCAGCCTCAGCAACATAGGGATACAGCAACTTAACGAGACCCTGCTTCAAATAAAAAATAAAAAGGGCTTGGGGTCTGACTCAAAGGTAGAATACTCCTAGTTTCAATGTCCAGTAGCAACACCAAAAATTATAGCCTAAGCATTTTATTTTAGAATAGTTTCAGAGTAAAATCCATAAAAATAGTGTTCTAAGAGCTTGGTAGGGATTACAGTAAATCTATAGCTCACATCTTAATAATACTGAATCATCTAATCTATGACCATGAAATATCTATTTAGAGTTTTTCTATTTTTTCATTCAGAATTTATCTATAGATCCCTAAATCTATTGATAGTTATTCTTAGTATAAGATTAATGAATTTATTAAAATTTCATTATTTAGGCACTAACTATAGAAAACCAATAGACTCTCATGTGTTAACCTTATATCCTTTTAAATATACCATACTTGTTATTTTTTATAATAGGCAACTTTGTTTGGTTTTAATTTGGGGACTTTCTCCATAGTGATCGTGCCATTTGTGTATAGGGCTAGTTCTTTCCGATCTCTGTATCCCTAATTTCTTTTTCTTGTCTAATTGTACTAACTAGGACTCCGGGTACTATGGAGAATAGAAGTATGGTGAGAAAACATTCATGCCTTGTTTGTGAACTTATAGGGAAAACATTCACCTTCTCCCCATTATATATGTTAGCTGTACATTTTCTGTAGATGTTCTTTATCTTGTTGAGATAGTTCCCCTGGGTCTTAGTTTGTTGTAAATTTTATCATAAATAGGTAACTGAATTCAATTCAATATTTTTAAGCAAAAAGTGCTCTCTTAAAAAAAGCCAAATTAATAATTATGGTATTTTCTAATATAAAATAACAAATTTATTATCAATGAAAAATATGTCAATAGATTTATAGATTATAGGTTATGTTAGGTTTTCATTGCTATGAGACATACCCAAACAAAACAACTTAGAGAAAGAAAGATGTATTTAGGCTCATGGTTTCCAATATTTCAGTCCATGGTCCACTGGCTCTTGACTCTGGGTCTGAGGTGAGAACATCGTGACAGGTAGGGTGTGGAGGAACAAAGCCCTCGCCTCATGACAGCCAGGAAGCAGAAATGGGGGGGGTGCTGGGACAAGATGTGTCCTAGTGACCTACTTCCTCCAACTAGGCCCTCTTCTACAGTTTCCACCACCTCCCAGTGCTTCTTTCAAATATGACCCCAGGAATTATTGATGAATTCAGAGCCTTCATGATCCAATAACTTCCCAAAACATGCCCCTCCTCCACCCCTGAACACCGCTGTATTGAAGGCCAAGCCTTCAATGCACAATCTTTGGGCAGCAGTCCAGATCCAGACTGCAACTCAGGGTGTGACTGGAAGGCTCTCCTTCCCTATAAAAATCTGCTGTGAATCCTAACCCTATTATCATATAAGTTACAGGACCTTTTTGAGTTAGTATTTTTTTACCATATGATCAACATGAAACATACTTTCTATTGCTATAAGAGGCACCAAGAAAATCAGCTTCACTTAACTCTAATCTGCATCACTGTTTGTAGAGCTAACCTTTTTTATTTTTTATATAATAATTGGTGCATTGTAATCATACATCTTTGTTAGGTACAAGCTGATAAAGGCATATATGCACACATTTCTCATTTAACCTCTACCCCAATTCCCACCCCACTCCCTCGCCCTCCCTCCTTCTCAAGTTCAGTTTAGTGATTGACCTTGGTATATTTGTGGAAGTAAATCGTGTGCATTAGGGTTTCCCCCCCGCCCCCGCCCCCATCCATTCCCTTCCCTTCGGTTAAGTCAACTTCTTTGCTTATCGAGGGTTTCTCCTTTTTCATCTGGAGTCCCTCTTATGCCCCATCTTCTCCCTAGCATCCGCATATTAGGGATAACATATGCTTTTTTACTCTTTGTGACTGGAGGATCCTCAGATGAATGGGAATGAACCTACCATATGATCCAGCAATACCACTCCTGGGTATCTACCCAAAAGAATGGAAACCAAACTACCAGACTGATGCATGTGTATCTATGTTTATAGCTGCACAGTTTACAATTGCCAAACTATGGAAAGAGCCAAGATGTCCATCAACAGATGAATGGATTACAAAACTATGAGATATGTACACAATGGAATTTTACTCAGACATAAAGAAGAACAAAATCATGTTATTTGCAGGGAAATGGATGCAACTGGAAAACATTATGTAGAGCTAACCTTCTATCAAGACTATCCGTAGTCCTGACGGGGTACTAATATAACTAATTTTTATGGGTGACCTTACAGAAAATTTGCATAATGGCATTTGCTACCAAATGAGAATACTTAGAAAATAGTAATCAATTCAGAATTCAGGAAAAGTTATGTCTTCAGGCCAGCAAAACACTTTAAAAATTAATCAAAAAATTTTGGCAGGAACTGAAAGTGGTAGAGATATCACATTTGGAAGTTTCAAAGATCTTAACAGACCTAATAAAGTGAATGTGCTTCTGAGTGTTCCCTTTTTCTTCCCCACAGAAGACTTGGGTTTATTGACATTTTTGTTATCAACCTTTTTCCTGTATATGCTTTTCACCTCCACACTGTTCTATTTCCTTCTCTTTCTCTCTTCATATATATTTCCTTTCTACCCTCTCTACTTTTAGTCTATTGAGATGTTTTTATTATCTATTTTGATCTAGAAGTTGGTAGTCTCTCTTTAGTAAGTTTATCATACTACTTATTATACTATTTACCATATTATTGGCATGAAAAGTATACACTTATAAATTATTATGTTTGTGAATTATTGTTAACGTAACAAGTTAATATGCTTAAGGAAATGCCAATTAAAATAGCAAATGATGATGTTGGAAATACATTAAATCTAATAAACTTCAAAAGAATAGCCTTATATTTTAGCTTTTTATGTTCACATGGGACTTGGTTTCCAATATATTTTTAAATGAATAATGACAGCATGACCACACTTAAGGGAAAAATTTCAAAGGATTGGCCAGGAACATGAATGCAGCAGTACACATAACAGATTGTTATTTTGTTTTGTTTTGTTTTGTTTTTTGATGTGGTGGCACATGCATGCCTGTGATTCCAGTGCTTGGGAGGTTGGAAGGTTCTGCCATTGTGTTCTGGCCTCCTTTGTTTCAGTTAAGAACAGTGCTACTTATTATTATTTCATCAGTTATGTAAGGCTTCCTTTTTCTCATGGTGCTTTTAATATATTTCCATTTATCTTCCCTCTGCACAAGTTTAAAGCTAATATACCTAAGTGTGCTCACTTTGTGTTTATTCGCTTGAGGTTTGTTTGACCTCTTTGATCTGTAAGCTGATGCATTTTACAGAATTAAAAATTTTTAGGCATTATAATTTTTAGTACAAAAAATCCTCTTTGGGATTCTAATCACACATTTGTCAGATCTCATAAAGCTGTATGTTTTCTCTAAAAATCACAGAGGCTCCATCCTTCCTGAACCCTCCGCTTTCTCTCTCTGCCTAGATAATATCTGTCATCTTTAAGGTATTACTTCCTCCTATAATCTCCAACTTTTCCTGTTACCTAATTATTTAATCATTTCAGATATTGTACTTTTATGTTTAGAATTTCTACCTTTTGTATTTTCCATTTGTGTAGTGAGATTCTACATCTCTTTATTCATCATCATTTTCTTTTCCTTTAAGTCCTTGAACAAATTTATAAGACTATTTTAAAGTCCTTATCTCAAATATTTGCATTATAAAAACAGAACCTTGATCTAGTCATTTCATAATACATGTGTATTAAAATTACATGGTATTCCATGAATATATGAAAGTATTATTTTCCAATTAAAAATAAAAACTTTCTTTAAAAAAGATAACATCAACATATCATTATCTGAATAAAAAGTAAGTAAATAGGCCCTGGCTTGTTAATTTTAACATCTGGGTCATCTTGAGTTGTTTTTTTTTTTCATTTTTTTCAAGGTGGGTCACATATCCCCATTTATTAGTGTGATTTTCATTTTATTATATTCAGATCTTCATTGATGATACATTGTAGGGCACTTAGATTATGTTGTCTTGCTTTACAGGGTTTTGAATTCTGTTTTGGCAAGCAGCTAACTATTGGAAAATCCTTTTGTCCTGTAAGTCTTGGTTCTATTCTTGGTTAGAAAGGTCTATTTCAGTCTTTGACTTAGTCCTGGGGCATGGCCTTTCTTCTAGGGCATGCTTCCTACTTCTAAGACCTGCCCTTTCTGGAGTCTCTAATGAACAGTCAACATACTTAGTGAAGTCCTTCAAGTGTGGCTAAACCAGGATCCTAAATCTGCTGGGGTCCAGCTCTCGAGGAAGTGGGGTCAGGGGTCCTTCAACAGGTGTCATGAGAATACACTCACACCGAATGCAGTGAAGAACTGCACCCCACCTTACAAGGCAAAATCATGTAAATTTCCATCATTATTGACTAAAGTTTAGGAGTCTGGGAAGTTCAATATCAAGATGTGTGCATCTGGCAGGCAAGTTTTTCTTGCTGCATCATCCTACAGCAGAGAGCAGAAGGGCAGAGACAGTGAGAGAGAACCATATGCTTTTGCTAGATTCTTTCAAATTAAAGAATAAATGGATTGTGATGGTTTAAGAATAGGTCCACAGAGTCTCTGACACTTTCCTGGAATGTTGGCTGTGCCCACTGACTTCTAATAAACAGCATATTATGGAAGTGGACATGTGTGAGGTCCAAGGTTAGCTCGGAAGGCATCGTGGCCTCTACCACATTCTCTGGGATTAGTTGCTCAGGAGGAGGCCAGACACCATGTTGCAAGGAGCCTCAAGCAACCACATGAAAAAGTCCACAAGATGAGGAACTAAGTCTGCCATGTGAATGAGTAGGATCTCCAACCCTGTAGGAAGTTTAAAATAATAGCGCACGTAACTGACATCCTGACCACAAACTCATAAAGGGTCCCAAACCAAATGACTAGTCTCAGTGTCCTGACCAAGAGAAATCGTGAACATAAAGAATTTTCATTGCTGTATTTACCTGCTAACTTGTAGGTTAGGCAGCAGTAAATAATCAATGTAAATAGCATCTAAACAGTATGTGAGTAGCCATCTTTCCTTTAACACTGCTAATGTTATTTCTTTTCTTTTTTTTTTTTTTTTGCGGTACTGGGGATTGAACTCAGGGACATTCTACCTCCGAGCTATACTCCCAGTCCTATTTTTTATTCTTTATTTTGAAACCAAGTCTCACTAAGTTGGGGAGTGCCTCACTAGGTAGTTGAGGCTGGCCCCGAACCTGGATCCTCCGGTCTCAGCCTCCCGAATGCTGGGATTACAAGCCTGCGCCACCACGCCCGGCTCTAATGTCATTTCTTATCTTTGCTATTTTGATAGTGAAAAAATCATGCTTTGTTGTCAGGGTTAAAAATTTCTTTGTTTACATATATTCTTGAATATCTTTAGATATATTAAGTAAAAAGCTCATTCTGTTTTTCAATGTGTTAATTGTATATTTTTAACCTTTTATCTTTGGGTAACATAATATTTGTATCTGCTTCATTGCCTGCAGTTCACTTTTATGACATTTTGAGAAGTTACTACTAGAATAGATGTTTTCCACTACCAGTCAAACAATTGTATAAACAACATTTATGTAGCGATCTTCCATTAATTTGTCACACTTTTCAAATGGTATATTGAATCCATCAGACCCTTTCTTCAGCTACTCAATTTGGTTTTAGGTTTCTTATGTTAACAGAGCTATCTTAATTATTTTGGCTTTTTGAACACTTAATATATAAATGCAATTTATCTGTCTATAAGCCTCTTCTGCTGAACTGTTTGTGCTTTCCCAATTAAACTTTAAAATAATGTTGCCAAAGTTCTAAAAATAAATGTAATTATCTATGCTTTTATGCAGCCCACTGGACATTCTCCGTTTTCAACAGGATGTTGTCACTTCTCCATGAAGAACTGCTCCCATGCTCCCTCTTCCGATGTTCAGGGAGCCTTTGACTATAGTGATAGTGTGTGATTTCCAAAGACCAACTTTAAAAGCCATACAAGCTTTTTCTTGGTTTCTCTTTCTCTCTC
>PVLC010006988.1:0-65921 GCA_004027655.1 Graphiurus murinus | reverse complement strand
GAGGTATCCATTAACTCTACAAATACCGGCAGCTGAGTCAAGAGAACTTAGGTTTCTTATCATAAGACAGAAGAAAGCTTTTAGACAAGAAAGCTTGCTAAACTTTCTGCTTACCTATTTATTAACTAGCTACTTTTAGCTGCCTGAGCAAATAGGAAAGATTTATCTAATGAATAGTTCCTCTTCGCTTTAACCTTTAGCCCCTGCTTTTCCTTTGCTTCGCCTGCTCTCTACTAAAAGAATAATTCATTTACACTTTTGTATTCTTTCTGCTGCTCCCCTAATCTTAGCAAACACTATAGGAAATAGCCTTTCCAGTTAAAGATGTACCCACTTAACTCCAGGAAAAACAAGGCTGTAAAAATTCCTTTTTTTGTATACCTTGTTGTAATGAGCATAAATATCACTCATGAGATGAATTAAAACAGATGCGTCTTAACATACATGGTGTGTAAGCATACTCTCACTCGCTCTTGACCTCGTCTCGATCCCCACCTAAAGAGGGACCCCCCAGGCTCTACTGCTTCTTCGAGGGCTGGCCCCCGGCAAAGGGTTAAATGAGAGATGTGTGCATGTATGCCTTTACCAGTTGTACCTAACAAAGATGTATGATTACAATGCACCAATAATTTTAAAAAAGAAGAAGAAGTAATCTTTCATCCAAGGTAGGTACACTAAACCAACACAGGATGTCAAGTTCCACTTTAGAAAACTGAACTTCAGCTCCCAAGTGTCAGACTTCAACTGTCCCTGTCCCCTGTTGGCAGAGACACAGCAACATGGCTCATTCTCCCAGGTGCTGCTACTGGGGGCTTCTGGATCTGGGGACCTTTCCCGCTTCAGGCATTCTGCACTCTCCTTCCCCACAGGTAACATCTGAGCACACTACCTGTGAGATGTTTCCCCAGGGTTTAAAGTAAACTAAACTAAAGCTGGAAGAGTCTCTGTGATGCTACAGGTAACCACCCACCCCCAGTCCCACAGTCCCAAGTTCCTAAACTTGTTACAAGGAGATCCCCTCCTTTTAGATAAATATTTCAGCAAGGACATCTCTGGGTTGTTATTCTCTAACCCTTTACCCAGGATGAACTACTTCTCAAAGGACCTGTGCTCACTCATGACTGTCAAACACCTGGAATAATTTAAAATGTAAGATATTAAGTTCTGTGGCTAATGTCACAGGCATGTTGGTCATTTTGTAATATACAGTTTTTTTCCAGCACAACTGTGGGAGGGTTTTTCATCTCCAAGGCCAGGCATTTCTGAGTTCACCTGCTGTTCCAGAACCTCTCCCTCTCTGGTTGATTTGTGATATCATATAAAGTGGTAATTGCTGCTCAGTCCATTCCCAGTACTAAGTAAAGTACTCTTTCTACAATGTGTGTGTGCGTGTGTCTGTGTGTGTGTGTGTGTCTGTGTTTGTGTGGTACTGGGGATTGAACCCAGGGCCATTTTACATCTGAGCTACACCCCAACCCTATTTAATTTTTATTTTGAAACAAGGTCTTGCTAAGTTATTAAAGGCCTCACTAAGTTGCTGAGGTTGGCCTCAAACCTAAAATCCTGTCTCAGCCTCCCAAGTACAGGGATTACAGGTACATGCTATCACATCTGGCTCTTACAATTTTAATGTATACTTACTGGCGTGCTGTAATTGTACATCATAGTGAAGTTTCAAGTGATAGACACATAGATGTGTATAGCAGCTGGTGTGTTCCCTTCCAGAGCCCGCCCCCTCCCCCTTTTCCCCACAAATGTTATCGAGATTAGTGTTAATAATTTCATATATGCACATAACATATTTGAACCATTTCCTTCATCAAATATCCTCTCTCACCTCCCTCCTTCAATCCCCTTCCACCATTTTACTGAAATCTTTCCTCATGTTTCTAAAGTCTCTTTTGTTTCCAAATTTCTTTCTAACTTCCACATATGAGAGAAAACATATTACTCTTGACTTTCTGGGACTGGCTAATCTTACCTAGCATATGTGATGGTTTGGATTTAGAATGGCCCCCTAACCCTCATGGAAACAAGGTAGCAATGTTGGAAGGCTTGGTTGCTAAGCAGGGGTCCCTGGGTGTGTGGCCTTGGGGACTATATGGTTCTCTCCTCCCCTTGCATTCTCTCTCTCTCTCTCTCTCTCTCTCTCTCTCTCTCTCTCTCTCTCTCCTTCTCTCTCTCTCTCCAGGCTCCATGATGCGAGAGCAGAGCCTTGCACCCTCCCTCTCACCCACTTCCATGCCCCGAGCTCTGCACAGCTGCCTGATATGGGCTGAACCTCTAACTCTCCAAAAACTGAGCAAACAAATCTTCCTTCCCCTAAACTGTGTGGTCTGCCATTTGGGATTGTAGCAGGGAGAATGTCAACCGAGACATAATATTCTCTAGTCCCATCCATTTTTTCAGGAAATGTTCTTCTTCATGGCTGAGTGAAATTCCATTGTGTGAATAGACCACAGTTTTGTTTTCCTGACTACAGGATGGAAGAGAGTGGCAGTTAGGACATTTTCATAGTAAAGGCTGACATCTACTGTACCTTTCCTATGGACCAGGCACTGAGTTAAGGTTCACACATGAATTGTCTCATTTCACATCACAATGACCCTATAACCTACATACCATCATAGCCACACTTCAGAGGTGAAGAATCTGAAGCCTTGTAAAGCAAGCATCTTGGTAAAAGATGGATCAGAATTTGGACGCAGATGCTCTGGCTTCAGAGTATCCTCTTCCCTACATGGTATCATCTGTGGCCACCAGGTTTCCTGTATCTTGATGCCCTCTGAGTTCTGCTGACCCACCCATGGAGTGAGAACCTCATGTCAAGATGAGGCAGCTCCCCACAGCCTGCAAGGCCTGGCTGGAGATGAGCTGGACCCATCTGCATCTCACTCCTTAAAACGCTGAACTGAGATACAAAAAATTTTCCAGCTGTGTGACCTCCAGTCTATAAATTAAATCATAGATAAAGACTGATAGATTGTATCATGTACAAAAAAGTTGTGTAGCAAAAAACTGAGATAACAGAAGGAAGATGTTGGTAGAGAGATAGAGAAGAAGCAGATGTAGAGAGTGGCTTAGTCAGGCAGATAGCATAATACTAAGAGCAGAGACCCTGTAGCTGCCATATCTGAAGGCTGTTCTTGGATTTCCAAATCTATGGTAAGCAGAATTTCTTCTTCTTCTTCTTCTTCTTCTTCTTCTTCTTCTTCTTCTTCTTCTTCTTCTTCTCCTCCTCCTCCTCCTCCTCCTTCTCCTTCTCCTTCTCCTTCACTTCATCCTCCTCTTCCTCCTCCTCCTCCTTCTTCTTCTTTTTGTGGCATTAGGGATTGAACCCAGGGGCATTCTACCTCCAAGCTAGAACCTCAGCCTTATTTTTGTTTTGAAACAGGGTCTTGCTAGGTTGCTAGGAATATTGCTATGTTGCTGAGGCTGTCCTCAAGTCTGTGATTCTCCTGTCTCAGCCTCCCAAGTACTTAGATAACAGGTATGTACCACCATGCCTGGTGGTAAGCAGAGTTTCTAGAATATCCCCCTTAAGATGTCATTTGATAGTCCCCCAAAACTGTGAATATGATGAGAATGTGTTACATCATGGGATGCAATTAAGTTCCTAATTAAGTGACCTTAAAATAAGGAGATTATCTTGGATTATCCAGGTGGATACCAAAAACATTCTGGGTTATCCAGAATTGCCCATGCATAATTCACCTGGGAATCCTTAAAAGCAGAGAGCAGAGGCAGAAGAGAAAGTCAAAAAAATTAAAAATATGAGAAGAACTAGATGTACTATGGCTTCCTCAAAGATGGAGGGAATCATGTGGAAAGCTGAGAAGGACATGAGCCCTGCCAGTAATCCCTGAGCTTGGAAGAGGACCTTGAGCCCCACATAAGAACTCAGCAGGCAAGTAACTTCATTGCCTTGAGACCCAGAGCAGCAAACTCAGTAGAGCCCAGCAGCCTTAGAGATGGTAATATGAGCTGTCCTGGGCTCTTCTTTAGTGGCCAGCCTGCAGAACCACAGCCGTGACCAAGGCTGATGGAAACCCAAAGTCCCTTCACCTTATTATCACATGAACACCACGGAGTGTGCACTTGCTTGCACAAACCTAGACTGTATAGCCCACTGCACATCAGGCTATGTGGTATCTATGTATATGGTATAGCCTATTACTCCTAAGGCACAGTGGGCCAAACAACACAGGACTGAACCAAGCACAGGAGACAACTATGCAATTAAGAGATGAGGTAAACACAAGCTGTGTGAGGCTGCTGATTTTACAAGACAAAATATTTTACAGAAAGTTGTTCTTGCATATGTTTTCCATGTGTTCTAACATAATGATAAAAAATTAGGCATGGTGGCACATGCCTATAATCTCAGTGCTTGGGAGGGTGAGACAGGAAGATCATAGGTTCAAGGCCAGCTTCAGGAACTTAGTGAGACCCTGTTTCAAGAAATAAAATTAGCCAGGCATGGTGGCGCATGCTTGCAATCCCAGTACTTGGAGGCTGGGACAGGAGGATCGCGAGTTCCCAGACAGCCTCAGCTAGTGAGGCCCTTTGCAACTTAGTGAGAACCTGTTTCAAAATAAAGAATAAAAATAGGGCTGGGGTGGAGCTCAGAGGTAGAATGCCTTTGGTTTCAATCCCCAATACCACAAAAAAAAAAAAATTGAAAGTAGTATAGCTCAGAAGTAGAATGCCCTTATGTTCAACCCCAGTACCACAAATAAATACATGTACATTATGATAAATGCATTAACCAGTAGCATAATCATTTATTTTCATTATTCAGTTTTATATACTATACATAATTGTACATGCTATGATTTTATATGACAGGCAACACAACAGGTTTGTCTATACCACAAACACAGGAGTAACAAGTAGAACCATGATGTTTGCAATGGTTCCGGCACCACTAGGCAACAGGAATTTTTTAGCCCCATTATAATCATATAGGAATGTCACTGAGAGATGGGCTGAGGACTTTGCAAAGAGGGGGAGCTTGACTCAGGACTGGTGGGGTCCTTGGCATATATGATGGAAAAGAATTTCAACCCACACCAGTCAGAGACACAGAGACCCATTTAGGCAGACAAGAGAGAATGCAGCTATCTCAAGAGTCAAAGAAGCTTTGGGGGTTCTCAGCTCCTGGTGTGTGTGTGTGTGTGTGTGTGTGTGTGTGTGTGTGTGTGTGTGTGTTATTGGTGCATTATAATTATACATCATAATGAGGTTCAAAGTGATACAAGCATACATGCCCACAGGTCCCCGTGTATTTCCCAATCAGATCCCACCCAGGTCCCCAGCTCTCCCCATACATATTAGTGAGGTTGGTGGTGGTACCTTCGTATGTGGACATAACATCATTTGAACTGTTTTCTTCATCAGTTCCTCTTTCTTTTCCCTCCCTCCCTCCCTCCTCTTTCACTATTCTACTAGTCTCTCTCCTTGATCATCCAAGGTCCCTTTTCTTCTCTATTTTCTCTCTAGCTTCCACATGTGAGAGAAAACATCTGGCCTCTTGGAGGCTGGCTGACCTCTCTTAGCATAATATTCTCTGGGCTCCTGTGTTAAAGGGAACCTGGTGAGGGGCAGGTACCAGAAGGTGTGTGGATGACAGCGGTCTGAGCATCCCAAGACAGCCTATGGCAGTCCAGTCATTCTCGGGATCCTTAGGCTGATGTCATCTCTGTTACCTGATCAATAGATAACAATGGAAAGTCTGCTAAATCATAGTTTTCTCAAAATATTGTATATCTCTTTGCTTAAACTATTTATTGATGGGCTAATGAGCAGTGTGTATGGGAATTGTTAGAAGTGAATGGTTTCTAGGTAACTTTAAGATTTTAAGGTTTCCCAGAAATTTGGAAGTAACAGGCCTAGGAGAAGAACTAATGTGGAGAAGTGCCTGGAAAAGCATGTGGGACTTAAAAATTATGTCTCCTCTGCACATCTCCCAGTACTTGGGAGGCTGAGAAGGGAGGACTGTAGGTTGGAGACCAGCCTCATCCACTTAGTAAGGGCCTCCACAACTTAGCAAAACATTGTTTCAAAATAAAAAATAAAATAGGGTTAGGAGTATAGCTAAGAAGTAAAATGTCCCTGGGTTCAATCCCCAGTACCACACACAAAAAATTGTTTCCTCATCTTTCCTCTCTGTCTCCTCTCTATTTTTATTTCTTCTATCTTACCTCAGGACTACTGTCATATAAGTGGTCTATGAGATACTTGAGTATACACTGATAAGAAGTTTCCCTCTAGGGTTGGAAAAGGCCCTATATCTGGGTTACCCTTTAACTATCACTCTCCTCCATTATTGGAGTAGTGTTCAGTTCACTACTCAGTTATGTCTGTTATATTATTCAGATACGTACTAAGAATTTTAAGTCAATGGTAATAGAAATATATGAAAAAAAATCTATAACCACTACACAAAGTATCATTCAGATTTTGTTTAAAAACTGAATTAGGCCAGGTGTGGTGGCCCACGCTTGTAATCCCAGTATTTGGGAGGCTGAGACCAGAGGATCCGGGTTCGAGGCCAGCCTCAGCTACCTAGTGAGGCACTCCACAACTTAGTGAGATCCTGTTTCAAAATAAAGAATAAAAAATAGGGCTGGGAGTATAGCTCAGAGGTAGAATGGAGTTCAATCCCCAGTACAAAAAAAAAAAAAAAAAAAACCAAAAACTGAATTAGCTAGATGTGGTGGCTCATGCTTAGAATCCCAGTACTTGGGGGGCAGAGGCAGGAGGATTGCAGATTTGAAGCCAGCCTCAGCTACTTAGTGAAGCTCTTAACAACTTAGCAAGACTCTGTTTCCAAATAAAATAGGGTTGGGATATATCCCAGAGGTAGAAGGCCCATGGGGCTACAGTCCTAGGACCATACACACACATACAAACAAAAACAAAAACAAAAACAAAAACAAACAAACAAACAAAAAAACCTGAGTTACCAACCATAACGTTTTTGGATAATCAGTCAGATGGGATTCTATGCTGTCTTGTTAAAGACAGAGGCAATCAGTGACATGACACCAGATAGGATCAATTCCTGTAAATCTTGTGCTAAGTCTAGACCATTCTGTGAAAACCCAGAGGAATGTGGCAAAACCTGTATTATCTGCATAAGACTTGAATCTTTTTACCTGTTTTCAAAGCCTTCTTCACATTGTTTTAAAAAGGAAGGTCTCTGAGGTTCAAAAACAAAAAGAAAACTGTTCTTTCAGAGCTGTTTCCTGTATCACTCTGCAATCATTTGGTTGGTCTTTCCTTAACCCTATTCAGAATGACCTACTTTTGTTCTGTATTCTCTCTTCCCATTTCATCAGCAAGACTCTTCCTTATGCACTCAAGGAAACTAGTTGTAGTAAAAAAAAAAATCCTACCTTGGTTGTCGTTATTGTGGTTGTTGTTGTTCTGGGGACTGAGCCCAGAGCCTCACACATGCTAGTAAGTGCTCTACCACTAAACTACACCTCCAGACATTTTTTTTATTGAAATGAAATCTCACTAAGTTGTTCTGGCTGGTCTAGAACTTGTGATCCTCCTGCCTCAGTCTCCCAAGTTGCAGGAATCATAGACATGTGCCACCCCACAGTGCCCAGCCTGTGTTAGTTGTTCTGTCAACTGAGGCTTCATTACAAATTATTCTCATATTCAGTTTGTGGGCATCCCTTTTAGAATTAGTACTAGAATAAAAATGTTAGTGATTCTTGATAGTAAGCTCAGCTTCCAAGTCTAGTCCCGTCTACTTCCCTCTGCCCCACCTCAGTAGCCACCGGAACAATTAAAGGGGTGGAAATAACTTACATTGTGTGCTCGGGACTTTTTCCAATGGCAATGGGCAGCCTGTTATGTGGAGTTTATAGCAGCTCTTCCTGGTTTAGCTATTTCTGATTTTCAAGGATATTACCTGAGCCGTTGAAGTCTCTCTCCATCTCTGATATTGTTCCTACTTGAAGACAAACACAGTTGCAGAAATTCACAAGAGCCCACTACCCCTGTTGCTCCTATGCAATCTCCAAAATTCCCCCCTTCTCCCATCAGGTGGTTCCAGCTTCTGTAATTTCTAGGGGTGGAGTATGGCTAAGACCCACCTTCTGGCCTGACTTCCAGGTCTTTGATCCACCTTGAGTTGACTCTTGTGCAGGGTGAGAAAGTGGGGTTTATTTCCATAATCTCTTAAATTTAGATTTATAGTTCACCCACAACTGGTTTTTGTTTATGACATTGGAATTACAAATAGTAGCTTATAAACTACTGGTATTTGTAAGACAAAGCCAGCAAGGCTATCCAAGCCCATTCTTCAGGAGACTCTCCTTGATCCCTAAGACACTCTTGTGACCTTGTCCCCCAGTTGCCGCTGCAAGCTGTCTGTCTTCCTGTTGCTTTGGGTGTTAAGTTCTCTTTCACACTCCTTGAGCTGGTCTTTGTATAAGCAGAGATTTCCAGCTAGTCACAGACATTGCCTTGCTGTCATTCTGAAGCACCTATCTCTCATAAAGATGGTCTTGGGGACTCTTGGAAAGGCTGGGGTACAAGCTCTTCACTGTGGAGAGGCTGCACCATCCTTCTTTCTCATCTTCTGTTCCCATATGCTCATTGGGGAATGAGAATGGTATAATAACTGAAGCAGCGGGGAGAATCTGGAAACTTCTCTAGGGATCTGGTGTCTGACTCCAAAATTATTTGGTTTCTGCTGCCTCTTTTATTATTATTATTTTTTTCTCAGCTTTAGGTTCTTTGTCAACCCCCAAGCAACTAGATACATGTGACAAAGTGTACTGCCATTACACCAGGTGGACATGTAGAGGAGAAAGAGCAATAAGACACGGAACTGGGGTCCAGGCACATGGTGTCCACTTGTCAATTTATCCTGAGGCTTTACCTGCTCCCATGCTTGGAGAAATTAAGAGTGCTAGCGCCCCCTGTAGTACAGGAGGGCACCCATCACACAGATGATTTAAGTTGCAGAGGGCCTCACTAAATAGCTGAGGCTGGCTGCGAACCTGGGATACTCTTGTCTCAGCCTCTCAATGGGATTGCAAGTGTGCGCCGACACACCCGGCATTCAGATGCTTTCTGAGTACATGCCTGACAAGGGACTCTTCAGCACTCCTAAAATTTAGGGAGAAAAAAAATTAAAAGTTCTCACAGCTGAGCAGCTAGAGATAATGTTCATTAAAAACATCTAAAGCAGGATCTGAGTTGTCAAAGCGCTAAGTGACACCTGGAAAAAGAAAATAGCATGCCAGTATTTAAGGAGAAAAAGTCAAGCCAAACAGAAGTTAAAAGGGAAAAAGAAAGAAAGAAAAAAGTAAACTCTTCTATCTCAAAAGACACAGACTTTCCCTATTCTGAGAATGTGAATACCACCTAACTGAAAAAGCCCCTTGAAATTAACAGGTTATATTAGAAAAGCTGATATAGCCTTATCTAAAAGTGAACAAGAACAGCCCCATTACATTGGAAAAACAAAACAAAGCAAACAAATTAAAAAAGAAACAAAACTCTAGCATCTGCTATGTCCTGAGACAAAGAAATAGTAATGCCTTGCTTTATGTTGAGCCAGTACTGACCAAGTGAGGCTTTCTCATGTGAGACATCAGGGGAGATTTTAGACCTGTTGGTAACTAGGATTTTTACTAAGAAGGAGGAAACTTCCAGGGTAAATAAACAATAACAACGAAGATGTAGAGAAGGAATAAGAAGGGATTGAGCATAACCAAGAAAGAGTTCTCAGGCTCGTTCCAGTTCTTGAGTCTGTTCTTCCTAATGTCCAGCTGTTTTCTACCCAGCCTACCGTGAGGTCTACTGTAGCTGATTTCATAGCCACCTTTTTAAAAAATAATGAATTAATTAAATTTTTATTGGTGCATTATAATCACACATCATGATAAAGTTTAGAGCAATAGAAACACACATGCACACGCACTTGGTATGCTGGTAAGCCTCCCTCAACTACCACCCTGCTCCCTCCCCTCCCTGTGCACAATATTAAGATTGGCATTGATAATTCTGTGTATGGCCATCATGTCCATACAATGTTTCCTTCATCAAGTCTTCTGCCCCCCTCCATCACTCCACTAGAGTTTCCCCTCCTTTGGAGTACCTTTTGTATCCCAATTTCTCCCTAGCTTCCACATAGCTAACCTACCTTTCTTTCTTTGTTTCTTTCTCTCTTTTTTGTGACTGACTAGCATAATATTCTCTAGTTCTAGCTATTTCATAGCCCCCTTTCTAATGAGCTGGCTGGAGGTGGCTTCTCTTACTTTCAACCAAGAATCCTAACCACCATGGTGAGTTTCAGGAAATGGATGGGTAAGGGACAGGATCTCTTCTAGGTATAAGACACAGCACACCTTGCTGTGGCACAAAGCTCACTCTTTCCCAGGGGTGCTGAGCTTGGCACAAAGCTCTTGAACATGAAGGTGAGCCTTCATGAGAGAAGCATAGCAGATGGGAAGAATCTGAGTTATATCTTTCTTGGAGAGAAGAGGCCCATGAGAGGGGACTGTCACAGAAGTGGGTGTGTGATGTGGCCACTCCCTCCATTGCACTAAACAGGGTCATGGAATCTTGAGCCAGCAGGACATGGTTCAGAATATTCCATTCACATCAGCCTAGTGTTAGCACAATATTCTTCCCCATAAGAATTAACTTGGGCCTGGCCTGGTGGCACACACCTTCAATTCCAGTACTTGGGAGGCTGAGACAAGATGATCACAGGTTTGAGGCCAGCCTCAGCAACTTAGTGAGGTCCTCAGGAACTTAGCAAGACCCCATTTCAAAATTAAAAAAAATAGGGCTGGGAGTATATCTCAGAAGTAGAATACCCATGGGTTTCATCCTTGGTACCACCACCACAACAACAACCAAAAGAATGAACTTAGGATCACGCTGACTCAGGGTGACACAGTTACAACTCTCTCATATCCACTATTTCCTGTGGTCTCTAATGACAAGATTTTAACACATGAGTTATAGTCAAGGGAATAATTACTGTTCATCTGCAATTGTAAAACCCCAACATTGCTAGCACCAAGCACTGTGTTGTTAATCCCATCTAGTATAAATATATTAAAGGAAAATCACTGTTATGGTTCAGATATAGAGTGTCCCATGAAGAGTGCCTGTATTAGTGGTCAGGGTTGATGTAATTAAGTCACGAGGAGGGCTGTGATCTCATCAGTGGGCAAGCCCATTGTAATGGATTTACTGGGTGGTCACCCAGGCAGGTGGGTGTGGCTGGAGAAGGTGGGTCCCTGGGGTATGGACTTAGGAACTGCTTTCATCTTTGAATCCCCGTGCTTGCTTGCCCTCCCTTGTTTCTGGCCTCCATGATGTGAGGGCAGAGCCCTTGCTCTTTCCCTCTCTCTGCTTCCCACAACCATGTCCTGATATCTGCAGACCCCAGCTTCACATGGACTGACCCCCAGGATCCCCCCAAAATGCAAACAATAAATCTTCCTTCCTCTAAGTTGTGTAGTCAGTTGTTTGGGGATCATATCAGGGAGAATGTTGACCTAGACAATAGCCTTGGACATTTTCCTAATTATTTGACCTTGAGAAGATTGCCTGGACTTTCTGGCTTCTATGTAGTTTTCTATAAAACAGATTCAGTATGTGTTACATCATATGATTTTGGTGAGGATTCAATAAATGTACCCGCATAAAGTGCTTAGCATAGTACCTGGCACATGGTAAGTGCTGAACAAGTATCAGCTGTAATTCTAGGGAGGAGGACCTGGCTGCCCCCATTGATTGGATTCCAGAGGCAGATGAGCTCTCCTTTGTCCAGATATATTTCATACACTACTCTGGTCATTAGAGATTCATCACTTTGGGTCATCAAATAACCTCTACTGTACTTGCAGAAAATTCTAGTAGCAAACATGAGCTGCTAATGAAATGCATTAAATACATGTAATAATGAAATAGTAAAATACAGGAGATACTATAATAATGAAAGAGTAAGATACGTGAAGTACCTAACAGTCACTCAAGTCTCTTATAAAAATGGTTTTCAAGGTAGATTATTTCCTCCTAATGGGTTTCAATAAAGAAAAGGAGGAGATTAACCATAAGGACTCTGGAGAGAGGGACAGATTTGGAGGATTTGCATGGGGGTGGGCTGACAGCACAAAGATGATCCCCAATCCTCTCTATCCACCAGGCAGAGAGATGAGCTGCTATCCTCAGAGACACCCAAAAGATCTAAAATCTTTGGAGCTTGTGCCCCCATAACAGGTGCATGGATTTTTTCTGCCATCTAGTGTTCATTTTTAGAAGACCAACCATCTTGGTGTGAGCAAAGATGTCCCAACCTAAGCCCTGCCTAGAAACTTCACTGGCTCCCAGGCAACTTCTGCAGCGTACATTTTGTAGGGAGTTCCCCTGAAGTCACCCATGAGGTGGAACTAAAAGCAAAGGTCTTGGTCTTCATGGAGGCACAACCTATGCAAGAAAGAAGACAGTGGTGTAGCCACCAATCCTCTGGGGGGACCTGGGGCCAAATCACTTCTCTCCAACTTGTTGTTGCATGTATAAAATGAGGTACACTGACTGGTCCCTGCTAACCCTGATATTCTGGAGTTCCTATGACTTGAAATCTTTGTTTGTACAAGCACGTCCATATGTAACTTCATTAATAAGCCTAAATTGAGGAGAAATTATAACATGTAGACAACTAATTACTATTCCCGAGGGCAGCTCAGTGATAAGGTGGGCAAGTGTTACGTCTCTAACAGCATCTTCCTCCTGGGGAAGCTATTCCTTCTTAATTGCCTTGGAGAGACCATATGGATCATTGATTCGTTTATTCTAAAGTTCATAAGTGAAATGCAAATTAGCAGCCAGCAAGTCGCTTGTTTCTAATATGCAGATATTCCTTGACAGATGCTAGGAAGACTTTTGTCACACTAATAATAGGTAGTAACATATTCATTTGTTGGGACTTATTTAAAGTGCAAAATTCTATTTTTTATGCCACAGCCTTAGCTTACGCCTCTCAAATGCTTATCTGAAGGACTGCCATAGACTCTTTAGCATTCTACTTGCTTCTAAAATCTCTCCTTTCTCTTCATCATTATTCTACCAAATAATCAAGAAAGAGGATTTTTTTATAACTGACAAAAAGTGCAAAATGATGTCTTGATATGTATACATTATGGAATGGCTACATCAAGCTAATTAATATATGTATGACTTCTCATAATTATCAGGGTTTTGTTGTGTGGGTGTGGGCGTATGGGTGGGGGGGATGGCATGCACGTGTGTGTGTGTGTGTGTGTGTGTGTGTGTGTGTGTGTGTGTATTTAGAATACTGAAAATCTACTCTCTCAGCAGTTGTCAGGAATACAATACATTGTACCTAAAGATTCCCTGGCTCCCTGCCACTAGCATTGAGTCTAAACTCAAATCATGACATTTGAAGCTTCTTTGATGGGGCTGTAGGAGAGACATTTATTTACTGCTTCTCTGATATCCCCAGCCCATCGGCTTCAGCAGCCTGAATTTCCTCTGGAAAATAATCCCCATTCCCCTGGCTGGAATAATCTTGACCTCACTTCACTTCCATGGCTGAGGTGAACCATTATTGCCCTAGATCACTTAAAATGGTACTTCCCCGGGCCACAGTGATTGGCTCAGGGGTGTATCCATCATCTAACATGAGCCAATGAGATTTCCACTGAGACTCTTGAGAAATAGATTCTCTCCAACCACATAAAATGACCCTTCCCCCTGTCACAGTAATAGGTTCAGGTGTCCATCCATTATCCAACACTAGCCAATGAGATTTCCACTGAGATGTCTGAGAAATTGATTCTCTCCAAAACTTCTTGAACTTAAGCAGGACATTTGCAACTACAGATGCTACAGAAGCTGCTGGAACCATTCAGGATCCTGAGAGGAGAAACTGCTAGAAAATGGTGTGAACATTAAGAGAAAAAAAAAAAGAGCAAGAAACAAAAGAAAGAAACTGAATTTTGATCACATATTTGGAGCCTGGATGGACTCTCACCTGAAGCTGGCCTTCCTCCTCTTCCATGAGCCGTAAGTTTCCTTTATTGTTCAAGGCCTTTGCAATTTGGCTTTCTGCCTTTTGAAGTAATGATAATAGAATTCATAGCTCATGCAGACTCCAAGCAAACTTTCTACTCATTTCCCATTAGTCCTGAGGGACTTTTCTTCAAGGATCCGCAGACTAAAGGAGAATCATCAGGTAAAAAGAACAGTCTGGGCAAGGACCCTGAAGCGCTCATCCTGGATCTCCTAACTTGGCCATTAGTAACTAGACCTGAGTGTGGCAAAGGTGACCCAAAGTGATGGACTTGAGTTACTGTGGGACTCACGTACTGGTGACATTAGAAGAAACAAGTCCAGAGGAAAGAGGTCAGGTTGAGTTTGGAAAAATCCGAATGTGAGGAGAGTCAGCACACTGAGCTATAAATGTTGTGTGGTCTGCTAACCCTGGCAACCCCTGGAAGGCATGGACTGTGGGTTCTTGACTTTCAATCTGTCCCCCCGAGGACCCCAATGAACATGTGTTTAGTTAGTAAAGAAACAAAGTAAATGAATGCTAAATTACCTAAAAATAACTACTAAGTCCCAATCTCCTCTGTGGACCTGATGATCAAGTTTATCTAAAGTTATGAGATGCTTGCAGGTGGGAATTTGAGTCTTGTCAGTAGAAAGGACAGCATTAAAAATGTGCTTTGAGTCAGGTATGGTGGCACACCTGTAATCCTAGAACTTGGGAGGCTGAAGCAGGAGGATCGTAGGTTCAAGGCCAACCTCAGCAATTTAGGGAGACATTTAGCAACTTGGCAAGATAGTGTTTCAAAACAAAAAAAGAAAATAGGGCTGGGAGTATAGCTCAGAGATAGAGTATCTCCGGGTTCAACCCTCTATACCCCCTCCCCAGTTCCTGCAAAACATATACTTTGAAGTCAGGCCTGGTGGCACACATTTGTAATCCTAGTACTTAAGAGGAGGATCGCAGGTTCACACTAGCCTCAGCAACTTATTGAGACTCAGCAACTTAGTGAGACCATGTTTCAAAATAAAAAATAAAATAGGGCTAAGGGTATAGCTCAGAGGCAGAATTCCCCTGGGTTCAAACCCCAGTATCTCTCTCTCTCTCTCTCTCACACACACACACACACACACACACACACACACACACACACACACACAATTTACTTGAAATATTATCTAGGTGGATGGAAGAGAGAGGGACATTCTCATCCTAAGCTGGGAGCAGGACCGAAGTGAAGGTGTCCCTACCTGCTCATCTGGTTGGGCATGCCATTAAATAGTGCAGAATTATACCATCGCTCCAGTTAACCGGACAGACTAGAGTGATTCTACCAAGAAGAGATCTCCCTTCACCTGATAACCAATGACCCATCGCAGTGGCCAGAGAATCCAAAGTACCAAGGATCATGCCTGGAAAAAAATAGGTCACAGGTAATTAAGCCAAAAGGAAAGTGCATTAGGACAGAAGCAATAGGTGGACAGGGAAAAAGAAGAGTTGTTCAATGAGTACCAAGTCCCCGTTAGACAGGAGGAATGAGCTCTGGTGCGCAGAAAGGAGACTATAGTTAATACCAATGTATTGTAATTTCAAAGTAGTTGAAAGGGAGGTGTTATTTTAATTTATTGTGTGCATGTGTACATGTGTGTGGTACTAGGAATTGAACCCAAAGGCATTCTACCTCCAAGCTATACTCCTAGGCCTTTTTATATTTTGTTTTGAAACAGAGTCTCACTAACTTGCTGAGGCCAGCCTCAAAACTATAGCAACTGTCTCTTTATTAGATGATATTGAACATGCTCAATATTTAAGATATCTATTAGGATTCTGAGAAAACTGATAGTTTATATTCTCGGCTCACAATGAATTCTTGTGGGGGGGAATGGGGGTGTTTACTGGAGATTGAATATAGGAGTGTTCTACCTCCAAGCTATACCCCTAGCCCTTTTTAGTTTTTGTTGTTGTTTGTTTGTTTTTGCAACAGGGTCCCACTAGGTTGCTGAGAGTCTCGCTAAGTTGCTGAGGCTGGCCTCAAACCTGCAATACTCCTAGGGTACCTGGGAGATATGCACCACCACACCTGGCAAAAGGGAAGATTTTAAATGTTCTCACCACAAACAAATGATGAATACTTGAAGTGATAGTCATGCTGATTCCTCTGATCTGATCACTCCTCAGGGCTTACATGTCCTGAAATATCCTTTGTGCCCCATAAATACATGCCATTCTTGTTTGTCCATTAAAAATAAAACTGTAAACAAAGAAGACTTTTAACTGCAATTTGATAGCTCCTTCAGTTGAGCTGGGAACCCATTAAGTGCATCTCTGTTGAAACTCAGGGAACGGGCCAAGAGGCAGCTGGTGTAATGCTCTGTGACTCTTTTTCTGATGCTGTACAAGTTAGAATGGAGGCAGAGGTGACTTGGAGTCTCAGTGATAAACAAATCCAGAAGTTAATTACATTGTTTTGTTGTCTTTGCCAGTAAAGGAATTTCCAGGGGAAAAGTCATAGAGAAAACATTATTTAAAGAGGAAAAATTTAACACCCAGGATTGTTTCAAATGTAAGGGTGGCGGGGGGGGGGCGGTGAGAAAAATCTTCAAAAGGAAAGCATTACATCTAAGCTAGTTTTTCCATATGCATTTTAAAAAGAAAATATGGGACAACCTAAGGCAGATTTCTGTCAGCTAGTGGGGATTTGCATAAGAATGATCAAAAAGGCCCTCTTCCTGCTCTGTGAGATACAGAAACTCTTATCAGTCTCTTCCTAAAAGGCTCTCTGAGTCGGCAGTAACTCCTCTTTCATAAGTGTTTAGACTTGCAGGCAATATAATTCTCGTGGCTGGTTGTATGAATTCCTGAGCTGTCTGAAAAGAAGCATTTTGAAACATTAGAAAGCCCATTCGAATCTCATTGAACTGGCAGCAGGTGAGTTGGAAACGATTCGGTGCCCATTCTTCTTCCCTCATTCTTTGGAGGGAGATGGCGCTGGCCGGGCTCATTATTTGCGCAGGGCCACGGGCCTGACATCGGCATCGGCAGACCTGTGGAGGCAGAGGGTCTCGCCCCTTGTTATACAGCAGATACCTTCTGATTTGGGGGCACCCAGATGAGATTTACCCAGAAGAATGATGAGACAGGGGTGGCCTTGCCTTCTGGAAAATGACTCACATTTGTGCATTTTAATAGGAACTTGAAAAGAAAGAACAGAAGCAGTGTGGACTGGCCCAATGAGGCCCGAAGTGAGTGTGGGGAGATCTGAGGGATGGCGTGTCCCGGTGGGGCCTCGCACCGTGGCCTTCGGGTACGTGTACAGCATAATTTTGATTTATGCATTGGGTGTCTGTAAGGTAAGTGATTCCCGGTGTTTTACCTTGATGGGGACAATTTTTAAAGAATGCCCGAATAGTTTATTAGAACATAAGGAGGACGATAAAGTTGTTTGGCGACCGAGGCACCCGGTGCTATGCCAACCTAAAGTTTCACCAGGTGTGTTTTTTCTTGGGCTTGGTCCAAATGAAAAAAATTAATTAAATAAATAAACAAACAAACAGACCGACAGACAAATAAACAAGCAAACAAATACACAGTGCATCCCTGGGAGTCAGAGGTTCAGAATGTCACACCAGGGGTGGAGTTTACCATGAGCGAGTGCCTGCCTCATCTGGGCTGTGGAGACACATGGCTCTTGGTCCAGACTGAGGATCCCTGTTCAGATAGGGTGGATCACTTTGGGAGTATGTTAAGTATCCCCACCCAGCAATGATTTAGGGTACCGATCCCAGCAGCGCTCGGCAGAAGTGACATTGCAGTGCAAATCAGCATGGTTGACTTGCAAGATGGGGTCGTCCACACCACACAGGACATCAGTGAGCTGCAGCAGTTCAAAATTAGCTTGTGCTAATTATCAGAGGCAATCTCTATCCTCCCGACTAAACCAGATGTTGGCTACATGTTTCCCATGCATTGTTTTAATTTAGGATCTTTAAGACAGTGAATGACTCTCCGATGATTAGGAAAAACACAAGATGGAAATAGTTTATTACTCACAGGTAGTAGCTAATGCTGGTGTGCCTGGAGACCACACATAGGTGCATGTGCACACACACACACACACACACACACACACACACACGTTGGGAGGCAGGTAGAAAGAGAGAGACCCAGGGGCCCATGCTCTTTTACTGGGGTCCAGAGAGTTTTACAAACACGCTTCCTACGAGAGGCTTTAATTGGTGGGTTTCAAGCAGGCAGGCATGGTTTCACAAGGAGGTGGCCAGTGTAGCATACGTGCACAGCCTCTGTGGGGTGTAAAGCCCACTGAGGCCATTCAAGGAGGTTGTCACCAGCTGCTCCATCGGGTAGCAGTCACCAGGAGCATTTGGACAGAGCAGATATCTGTATCCGCCTCTGTATCTGTATTCAGGCAGTAGAAGGAGGTAGAGAACTAGAAATTGTGTCAGGGTGATGGAGCCCTGCCTCTGCTCTAGGGGAAGTCCAACTTATATTCAAAATGGAAGGTAAAGCAATGTGAAATTATAAGAATTCACTATAACATGTAATTTGCATAATAGAAAACTAAGTTATTTCAGCAAATTAATACAGGGTGCAGCCATCACCATATATAGGCTTAGAATATTTCCACCACCAGAGAAAGCTCCCTTGTGCCTGTTTACAGCTACCCAGCCCTAAGCAACGACTGCTCTCAGTCTCCATATAATTGACTATCATGGAGATTTCACATCAATAGAATCAGTACAATATGTAATCTTTGGGGTCTGACTTCTTTCACTTAGCATGTTTTTGTTTGTTTGTTTGTTTGGTTGGTTGGTACTAGGGGTTGAACCCAGGAACATTCTACCCCCAAGCTATGTCTCAAGTCCTATTTTATTTTCAAACAGGGTCTCACTAAATTGCTGAGGGCCTCACTAAGTTGTTGAGGCTGGCCTTGAACCTGTAATCCTCGGCCTCCCAAGTACTGATTACAGGCATGTACCACCATGCCTGGCTAGCATGATATTTTTAAGATTAATTCATGTTGAAATAGGTATCTGTTCCCATCAATTTTATAATATACCCTGTTTTATCTGTTTACTTATGTAGTAGGTTCCATAATGGCCACCGAAAGGTATCAGATCCTAATCCTTGTAAATATTATCTTATTGGGGTGACAGGTCTTTGCAGACATAATTAAGGACACTAGGATGAAGGAATTATCCTGAATCATTGGGATGGGCCCTAGATACCATCCCAGGTGTCCTTATAAAGAGAAATCTCAGGGGCAATGTTAAATGGGAAAATCCAGAAACACAAAAGAGAGATGATGTGAAGACGGAGAAAGAGAGTGTGAGAAATGTCAGAACATTGGCTGCCAACAGAAGGGGGAAGGAGCCATGAGCAGATTTTCTTGTAAAGGGAGCACAGGGCTGCTCACATTTTGATTTCTCAGACTTCCAGCCTCCTGAACCATGAAGAAATACATTTCTATTGTTTTAACCCTCACTGTTGGTGGTAATTTGTCACAGCAGCCACAGGAGACTAATGCAGCTCATCAGTTGATGACCCATTTGGAATGTTTCCAGATTTGGACTCTTATGCATAATGTTGTTATAAACAGTCACATCCAAGTCTTTTCTGTGGCCATATGTTTTCATTTCTCTTGCACAGATACATAGGAATAGATATGGCCATGTCATAGTCAGTTTATGTTTAACACTTTTAAAAAAATAATAACCTGCCAATCTGAAAAATGGCTGTAGACTTTACTTTATCTGAGGCATTTGTTTATAACTTAAATGCCTAGATCACCTGGTGGAAAATATGACACCTCTTCATTCATAGATGACAAGATAGGCTGCAGTTAATTAAACATATTTTCTAGAAAACACAAGCACTTCCACGAATAGTATTTGTATAGTTGTTAATTTTGGCTTTTTTGCTTTGTATTTAGTACTTTCCCAGAGAAGCACCACAGACACATGTGTAAAGGTTTTCAGATTATTGCAAATAATAATTGCAGATATCATTGCTAATAATATTATTCTTGTACTCAGTGAAAGAAGTTTTTTGTTGGTGGTGGGGTTTTTTTTTTTGTTTTTTTTTTTTTGCAGTACTGGGGATTGAACCTAGGGGCATTCTACCTCTGGGATACACCTCCAGTCCTATTTTTATTCTTTATTTTGAAACAGGGTCTCACTAAGTTGCAGAGAGCATCACTAAGTAGCTGAGGCTGGCTGCAAACCCAATCCTCCTGTCTCAGCCTCCCAAGTACTGGGATTACAAGCGTGCACCACCATGCCCGGCAATGATGGACATTCTGTGAGTCATCAATACTAGATTATTTGATGGCCTGATTGGCAACACATCTGAGAAATCAGTATTATAAAATTAGGTGGCAGTTCTGGAAGTTTGTGTGTTCACGTAGGGGTGTCTGTGTGGAGACTGACGTGTGGCTTATTGGGTGAGATATCAGAAGGTATCTAAGGTCAGGGATGGGGAGTCTTTGGAGTGGGTAATGGTGTTCTATGGGGTAAGTCAGAGGGGTTGGGGGCTAATTTGGGGTGCACGATTAATCATTGTAGGATTAGGGTTAGTGATAAGCGTCTGTGGGTTCAGTGGTGGGAGTCAGTGGGTCAGAAAGGAGAGGCGGAGGAATGAGTGACAGAGGCTGTGATGTTAGAAATGATGTTTCTCTGGAGTCCATTATAATGTTCTTATATAGTGGCACCTAGAAATGGGGTTTGAACCTCTGAGGTGTGGGCCTTACATGTCAGCCATGTGGAGTCTATGTGGTAGTGATGGGGGTCCAAGGGCACCAGCGACGGTGTTAGCTTTCAACTTCTGCATCACCACCTCCATGCTTTATGCAGAGAGCAGGTAGAAACTTGACAGATGTAACCCCCATAAAATGGGATCAATTTACTGAGGGCGACTCAGCTCTAAGATGTCAACAGAATGTCTCAGTCCCAAAGAGGCGGCAGGGGGAAAGCTATAAGTTATCACAGATGATATGATTCTAAATTGTGGCAAGCCCAAAGAAATAATTGATACTAGCAACTATAATATTTAGTAAAGTAGCAATTTTTAGAGTTAATTTATAAACATCAATATAAACATAAACCAATGCATATAAACGTAAACCAATGGATATATAGTGAAGTAAAGGTCTCTATTTACAATTATCAAACAAATAAGTAAACAGATAAAATGCTTAGGTATAGATGTATGAAGAATAGACCAACAACAGGATATAATTTTTCTCTATCATTATTCTTGGCAAAGTTGCATAATCTGGATTCAATCATGAAAAATATCAGTTAATATGAAATTGAAGGAATTGTAAAGTGACCAGACAGAACTTTTAAAAATTGTGAAGGTCATAAAATAAAAAGAATAATTGAGGAACTGTTTCTTAATAAAGAAGTCTAAAGAGATTTGAAAACTAAGTGCAACACATGATTCCTAATTGTATCCTGGAATGGATAGATAAAAATAAAATAGAATCCAGCCACCAAGCCATTACTGGGACAAAACAAAAAAATTGAAAATCAATAATACATTAAGTAAACCTATTGAATCAATGGGAAATTTCTTTGCCCTATAAGAAAATATTTTCATTTTTAGGAGATACACGGATTCAGAGATAACGTATCTTGCTGTTTGCAATTGGACTTTGAAGTTGTTTAGCAATAAAATGTGAATGCCGTTCCTAAAGAGCCAAAAACATTACACTATTCAAATTAAAAGTTCCAAAGTATATATAATAAACCATAAAGATTCTCAAAAGGCACAAAAACACACTTGAATGAATAGAATGATTTAGCACATGTGAGGCTATTCAGATTAAGGCTCTGAGGTGAAAGCTCAGGTTCTGATTTATGAAGAAGATGCTCTGGGTGAAGCCAGCGAGGGACGGGAAGAAGACAAATGTAGTGGCACATGCTTGTAATCCTAGCACTTGGGGGAGGCTGAGACAGGAGGATCACAGGTTTGAGGACAGCCTCAGCAACGTAGCAAGACCCTCAGCAACCTAGTAAGACCCTTTTTCAAAACAAAAAATAAGCCAGGCATGGTGGCACACACTTGTAATCCCAGCACTTGGGAGGCTGAGACCGGAGGATCTGGGTTCTAGGCCAGCCTCAGCTACCTAGTGAGGCCATCCGCAACTTAGTGAGACCCTGTCTCACTAAGAATAAAAAATAGGCCTGGGGGTATAGCTCTGAGTTCAATCTCCAGTACCACAATAAAATAAATAAATAAATAAATAAATAAATAAATAAACAAACAAACAAACAGGGCTGGGGGTGTAGCTCAGAGGTAGAATGACTCTGGGTTGCAAACAAGGGAAGCCACTGGGCAATCTCAGGCCACCATACCATGATAGTAGTAGTCTTTAGGTTTATCCTGCAGGTGGTGCTAGTGTATACAGTTAGCCCTTGCTGAGTCATCTGATCTTGAAGAAGGCACCTACCTGCTCTTAGGTGCTCCTTCACCTGGATTTCATTGGTGAATGGTTTCCCAAATGTAGGAAGAAAACAGACAGCTCTTCTAGCTTACCACACAGACCAGGCGATTCACAGTGATGTGGCTTATTCGCCTAGAGATAGAATTCCAAAGAAGAACCTCACAAAGTTTACAAGGGATGGGTATAGCTGATAGAGCCCTGAGTTTCTAAGTCCTTGGATAGGAAGAATATGTCCATCGGTGTTTCCTACCGTATACATTGTGTGCAGTTCCACCCCGTGGTGGTCAGAATGACGCCTGCCAGAGAAGACCATATTCTCATCCTGGGAATCTGTAATGACAAGATACATGTTACAGATGGAATTAAATTTGCTAATCAGCTGACTCAAAGACTTTCCTGGATATGCTAGTTGAGCCAATGCAATCACAGAGGTGTTTTAAATATAGAAGGCAGAAGATCAGTGTCATGGGAAATAATGAGAGAAAGTCTTGACTGGCCTTAGGTGGCTGTGAAGATAGAAGGGAAACATGAGCCAAAGAAGGCAGCAACTTAAAGAAGATGAAAAATTAGGAAGAAAGAGTCATCTCCAGAATAATATTAAAATATGTAGAATATATTAAATATGTTTTAAAGTTTCAGTAGCGTGGTAGAGGTATTAACACAGAAATAGATACATAAACAAATTGAATAGAATAGAAATATCATGATATAGTCTGAAATGCATATTGGAATATAGTACCTGATAAACTTGACAACTTACTTCAGTATGGAAAAGATATATCTTTGCAGTAATTATATTAGGCTAGTTGAGTATTTACAAGGAAAATGATAAAATCGGGTATGTGACTCGCATTGACACCAAGATAAACTCCAAATGGGTTCGAAATCTAAGCATAAAATGTGAAATTGCGCAAGTGACAGAAGATGTCCTGAGTTTAAAGTGTCTAATCCCTGATAGCAAAAGAAACCTGTACTATGATTCAAGTTCCAGAAGGAGTAAGTCAGAGCACTGTGAGATAGTGTTGTGGTTAGGACCTTACGTGCACCCCAAAGACTCCTGTGTTAAAGGCCTGGTCCCCGCTGAGGGCACTATTCAGAGGTAGTGGACCCCACAAGAGGTAGGGCCTAGCAGAAAGACATGAGGTCACCGGGGGGTGCCCTGTAAGCAGATATCAGTACCCTGGCCCCTCCTTTCTCTCTTTGGCTTCCCTGCCACCAAGGTGTGCGCCATTTTGTTCAACCAGATACTCCCCACCATGATGGTCAACCTTGCCACAGGTCCATGAACCAAAATAAACCTTTCCTCCTTTTAGGTTGTTTATGTCGGGTGTTTTGGCACAGTGATGGAAAGTCGCCCAACAAGTCTTCAATAAGTGTTTGTCTTCTGTATTTTCATGATTAGACTGAGGCTGTGGATTTGGGGGAAGATTTCCAAAAGAAGGACCTGTCTTATTGCATCATATTACCAGTATATGACATTGACATGGCATCATGAGTGATATTAACATTGACCTTGCTCAAGATGGTGTCTGCCCAGTTTCTCTCCCCTGAAAGTCAGTTTTTCCCTTTTCATATTCGTTTGCCTGTGCCTTCATTTTTATATCTCTATTGGTGCATGATAGTCTCACATCATAATGTAGTTCAGAGTGATAGTGACATACACACACAACACTTGGTGGGCTTTCCCCTAATTTCACCCCCATTCCCCCATTCCCCTTGCAGGATATTGAGACTGGCATTGGTATTCTCACATATGTATATAATGCCAGTGAAAGTGATTCCTTCATTAATTCTCCCTCCCTCCCCCTCACCAAGACCTCCTGCCTCGCTCCACTGGAGATTTCTCCAGTATTCAGTCCCTCTTGTATCCCAGTGACTTCTGAGCTTCCACAGATGAAAGAAAACATATGACCTTCCACTTCCTGTGACTGGATAATCTCACTTAACAGAATGTTCATTTTTATCTTGGATTGGACTGTGGAATTAAGAAATTCACATCCAGGTATTAGGATATCATATCATTGCTACTAGGGTGTCACGGCCTCCAGATCTTCACAGTAGGCAGAGCTAGGAAATATCCTCATGTATACTAATCCATTTATACACACAGGGTTATGACTATCTCCATCTCTCTCTTGGTATATATCTTATCAAGAAACCTGTACTATGATTCAAGTTCCAGAAGGAGTACATATATATAAGCAAACATGAGTTCACACCTTGATCATTTGTATTCTCTTTCAGTGACAATAAAAATCCTGACTCTCATTTCATGTAATTTCTTTCCTCATTTCCTCAACAGTGGCATACATGTAGTTTCAGAATTGTCAACATATGCTCCCGTGAAAAAATAAACTTGCCAACGAGAGTGCCAGGTTGATCTACAGTTTTTATATAAAGCCACTAAGCTCCCATAAACTCAAATACACATGCTCCTTCCCCTCTGGCTACAAAAGTTCCTGACAGCGGCTAGTTCATTTCTAGAAGGGGGAAGCTACAGAGGACAGAAGTTCTTGGCCTACATTCAAAAACCTGAGTGAGTTTTGGTGAAGTGGCAGAAATAAAGTTATTGTCTGATATTTATCCTGTTTATCCTATATTTTAATCTGTCCAGACTCCAAATTTTAATTTTTCAATGAGTAGGTCCTTTCATTTAAAACTCTCATAACAAGATGGGGCCCGGGTGTGGTGTTGTATGCCTATAATCTCAGTACTTGAGAGGCTGAGACAAGAGAATCACAGGTTTGAAGCCAGCCTCAACAATTTAGTAAGACTCGGCAACTTAGTGAGACCCTTTTTCAAATAAAGAAATATGAGGGATGGGGGTGTAGCTCAGAAGTCAAAAGCCCCTGAGTTCAATTCCCAGTACAAAAAATAAATTTTAAAAAATAGAAAGATGAAACAAGATGGGGCTCTTTGTAAAGAATCAAGAATCTGAGTGGGCGCCATTGTGGTTTAGAAGCAGAGAGGAAGCTGTGTAATCTCTACACCACTTGACCACGATCTTGGCCTCCTTGGAGTTTAACCTTCAACCTTAGAACCAGGGGAGGATTCTGGGAAGAGAGCACCTGTGGAACAGGTGACTTACCTGGCACAGTGAGGTTTCCTGTGGCTACAGATTCTCTCTTATTAAATAACAGATGTAAAAAACAAAAAAAAATGCTTATGATTTGAGGAAAAGAGCCATGGAAGCTGCCTGTGATGGTTCACCAGTAGATCCTCGAGTAATTGTCAATCCACCTCAAATATTTGTGGTAGCAAACAAAGCCATTCACCTCTACAAAGTAGGAAATGTGAAGACCAAAACTCTAGGCACTGACATTATTTTCAATTTTTCCTCAAAAAATATTATATCAGAAACCTTGGGGAAATTTCTGAATCTTAGCAAAGAACACTTCAGTTCTAATTGTTTACATGGAAAGGGGAGACAATGAAATCAAGAACTCCTTAGATTTTAAACAGCTCTTCAGGCTTCTCTGAAAAGTTGGGAGATATATAAACCATCTTCACAACATGGTTTGTAGAATGTCAACAAAAGGTGTTTTATGGAAAGTCAGAAATGCTAACAACATATTCCCACATTTGAAAAGTACTCATTTCCCTTTCCCAATCATAAAATCAATATATGCTTCATTAATAGTATGAAAAGAAGGACATCAGAAAATAGAAGTTATTATTTTTAGCCATGTGTGGTGGTGCATACCTGTAATCCCAGTACTTGGAAGGCTGAGACAGGATGATTGCAGGTTGGAGACTAGCCTCAGCAACTTAGTGAGCCTCTCAGTAACCTAGTGAGACCTTATTGTAAAACAACAACAACAAAAATATTTTAATAAATTAAAAAGGCTGGGGGTGTAGCTTGGAGGTAGAATACCCTTGGGTTCAATCCCCAGCACCAAAAAAGAAGTTATTGTTTTGTGTTTTATGATTTATTCATGCAATGTAATAGTACTTAGAAGTAAAGAAAATCAAATAGAGGTATATGAAAAAACATGGCTGAGTCTTGAAAGTATCCTACTGAGAGAAAGAAATCAGGACAACAAAGAGATTATGCTGTATGACTCTATTCCTAGAAAATTCTAGAATTAGCAAACTTTATCTATAATGATATGAATCATGCCCATTTTTCCTGGGGCTGATATTAGTGAATGATTGGACTCAAAGATGAAAGGGGCCAGGGGAGGGAGAGGAGAGCGAGGGAGTTGGTTGTATGGCAGAACAGGCTTTTGGGGGATAAAGTCTGCGGAGGGGCAGGGGTCCCCCGGAAAGGATAGAGCCTGCCTCCCCTTACAGGCTGAGGGGTTATATATGTTAATCAGGAGGGAAGTTCAAATTCTGGCAGGTAGCTCCAAAGGTGGGAAGGTAGAGGTTCTTGAGGTGGGAGAAGAGTTATCTAAAGGTCCCTTGCAGTCTGTGCCAAGCAAGATACCCGGGAGTTTCAGTTGGTGAGACAGGGGGACTTTCCCAGTAAGTGAAAAACCTTCACAAAATGGGGTTATTTTGCTCTGGCCAACCACCTAACTAAAAGGATATAAAGGAATTGCAGTAATGACACAGTTGTTTCTATATCTTATTTGGCATGTCATTACACGGCGTACTTATTCAGTAAAAGGGCATCAAACGGTGCAATTAAAGTGTATCTATTTCATTGCGCCCATTTTTTTCATGTGAAACCTGATGAACCCGGTAGGAGTTGCTTGACATGGCAAGTAGATTGGGTAGGTGGATTCTCCACTCCATGCAATACCATCGAGGGCCGCTGTGGACTAGAACATTCCTTCGCCAATGTGTAGGCCTTCCTACATCCTGTAACTTCAATTCCCTCCTCTTGCCACAGAAATGGCATGGCAGAAGCCCCTGCCCTCGCCTCCCTATTTCAAGACAGGATGGCCGCAGCAGTCAAGCAATTTCAGCTTCTTCAAATGCACCAAGCAAACCAAATTAACTGACCCTGGATTCTGTTTATTTTTTATATGTCACCAGATGTGTCCAAATTGCAAGTGGAGTAAAGGCTCTGGTATGATGGTGTATGTTCTGGACCTTTTTATGGAGTGTTTTTTTGGTTGGTTGGTTATTTTTTTGTTTGCCCTGTAAGTCTCTTCATGTTCAATCCTGAGCATAGCACTTAACATCTCTTGATGAATTTTTGCTGAAATGATTTGAGGTCAGGACTCACAGGTTTGACCAAACACAGTTGCGGCCACACAGTACTCAGATCTGTCTCTACCATGGTGCTGCCGCCTCTTGTGGATCACATCTTAAGGGTCATACTGGCAAAACAAATACAAATATATTAAGGATCACAAGTCATTTTTACTTTAGGACATTAACAGTGGCTCTGAGTTCCACCATTATTCCTAACTATGATATTGTTTTATTCTCTTGTCCGGGAGGTCAATTTCAGAAGTTTTCATCTAGTTTTACTCATTATGACAGACCTTATAGAACCAGGTACAGTGGTGTGCACCTGTAATCCCAGTACTTGGAAGGCTGAGACAGGAGGATCGTAGGTTCAAATGCAGACTCAGCAACTTAGTGAGAATCTCAGCAACCTAGCAAGACCCTGTTTCTAAATAAAAAATAGAGTAGGATGAAGGAGGGGGGTGTATCTTGGAGAAAGAAAGCCCCTGGGTTCAATCTCCAGTCACACACACACACACACACACACACACACACACACACATCAATTTTAAAAAATTCTAGTATAGTGGTTGTGCTGTCATTTATATCCATCCCAGTTATACTCATGGAGATCAAGGTGATGACCATACGCTGTGTCCACAGATCTGTTAGACACAGAGTGATCCATTTCAGAGCTGCAGCTCCAGAAATTACCTGAGCCCTTAAATATGCCTATCGCCTTACCCACTTTCTTCCTCAGTGGACTCTGCCGCCTACCCCTGCTTTACCTTTGTCATGGATCTCAAACTCTAGCATACTGCAGATTTATACAAGAATTCCACGTGATAAGTAGCTGCTTCCAAATCTCTACAAGAAACCATGAGGAATCTGAAATCAGGCAACACCCCCCCCCCTTTTTTTTTATTTCAAAGAAGGCTAAACACAGAGGAAGTTAGCCTGAACAAGAGGTGATACCACAGGGCTACATGTTCTCCATCTGGGACTCATTTCTCTTTGAATGTTGTCTATATAAGGATTATCTAGAATGCCCTTCTTTCCTTCTTTACTTTTTCTTTCTTTCATTTTTTTTTTTTTTTTTTTTTTTTTTTTTTTTTTTTTTTTTTTTTTTTTTTTTTTTTTTTTTTTTTTTTTTTTTTTTTTTTTTTTTTTTTTTTTGGCAGTACTAGTGATTGAACCCAGGGACATCAGCCCTATTTTATATTTTATTTTAATTTTTTGTTTTGAAACAGTGTCTCACTAAGTTGGCCAAGGCTGTCCTCAAACCTGCGATCCTCCTGTGTCAGCCTCCCAAGTACTGGGATTACAGGCATGCATCAATATGCCTGGTTTAGGACATCATTTCTTAACCACTGTCCTCCCAAGGATTTCTTCCTTCTTAACAATAGATGTCTTTGTCAATACCGAGGACTGTCTTGGGGTGGGGGCGATCTAACTGCTCTAGTTTGGATCTTGAGTGTCTTCCAGAGACCTGTGTGTTAAAGTCTTGATAACCAGGTGGGATGCCCTTAAAAGGGGATTATGAATATCTGGCCCTTTCTTCATCTCTTTTCTTTCCTGGCCATGAGGTGAGTGGTTTTGCTTCACCAAACTGTGCTCCCTGCCATTGACATCTGGCACCCACACCAGAGGTCTAAAAGCAGTGGGTCTGCCCAATCATGGACTGCAACTTCTAAAGCCATGAGTCAAAAGAAACCTTTTTCTTTATAAGTTTCTCATCTTGGGTATGTTGTGTTATAGTAACAGAAAACTAACATGCTAGTCAAGCACATCGTTCTCCTTACATGCTTCATTTTAAACAAAGATAAAAATTCTTACTATGGTCCTCAAGCCTCTTCTAAGCTTGTCAGTTAACTACAAACAAAATGCTCTGTAGAGAAATGTTGTGTGTTTTGTAAGGGCACATCTCTATCAAATTGCATAAATCATGCGCTCCTCTTATCCAAACTCAGATCAAGAAAAAGAACACAAAACAAGCAATTGCTGATAGAAGTCAGATCTGTGAGGGTTTAGTCTGAATTCTTTCAAAGTAGCTGTTCGCAGAGTATAGGAATGTGGACTCCTTGCATATGGAATAGGAGCAATCTTACAAATCTAAGTAAACAGTGACCGGTGCTATGAAAGTTTTCTCTGTAGGATGCAGAAAGCAGAGAAAAAGTGCTGTGTGCACGTATGTCGCTATCATTGTGAACTTCAAGACGATGGGAGACTACAATGCACCAATAATAAAGGTATATTAAAAAAAAAAAGAAAATACAAGGAAACTGGAGCAGAAGTAGATGAATTCAGGGACGGAGAGTCCTGGGAGCAGAGATAAGGAACAAGAGGCAGAGGAGGGAATTAAAAAACAAAGCCAGAAAAGTGGAGCAATCATTAGCAAGTAGAAGAAGTTAGCAATGACAGAGGAAAGAGGAATGTAGGAGGCTCGTGGAATATAAAGAAAGAGGAGGCAGAGAGAAAACAAGGAACAGGGAAAGGAAAGGGGACAGAGAGAAGGAAAAGGAAATTCAAAGAGAAGAGGCAGCAGTTAAGGAAATTCAAAGAGAAGAGGCAGCAAGCTACAGGAAAAAAAAACATAAGCAACAGATTGTGAGCTAAGCTGGTGGGGTCACTCATGGTAGAATTATCACGTGTCCTGGGGATATCAAAATGCCTGCTTTCCCCTCTTGTTGTATTACTTTGAATATTTGACACTAAATCTATTCAATTTTGACGTATTGCTATTCAAAGTGGGTCATAGACACAGAAGTTACCCTCTGAAGGTCAACAGACTGTGTCCACTCCGAGGATACCCCGGGCAGGCTGCAGGGCAGCCCTGGAAGCACAGGGCTCTGAGCTACTCAAGCGAGATGGGGCTGCGTGGTGTTTGTGTCACTTTGAACTTCACTATGATGTATAATTACAGTGCACCACTAAGAGTATGTCTATATGCCCATGCTTCTGGTCTACCTGTGGGGTCAGAGAAGGCAAAGGTAAGGAGTGTGAGATGTGAGCTCACCCTGGGGAAAGTATTTTGAGGGGGAGGGGCTGGAAAATATCCGCTCATGAATGTAACCATGATCATATACCCCAAGTGGGTGTAAATTCAAATGTCTCCTTCTATGGAGAAAACAGAAAAAAATGCCATGGCACTTGGGATTATCTGTGGGCTGGAGTCTTGGTGTTTAACCAGGACCTTTTGGACTCCAAATACCCTCTGTGCTTTCCCATCACAGGTTGGAGATTCTTCTGCTGTGGTAGGGGATAGAAAAGGGCTTACCCTGGCGACAAGATCTTGGGAACCCACATTTTCCTCTTGGCATGGTCACACTCTGGAATGGACAAATAATGATGGAGAGGGTGAAAAGAGGATGCATGGGATCCCTCATGGCTAGATATTCAAGATTTCACTTTCATGCCTCCAGCTAAGTCCTCAAAGTCCCAATCCCCCACTGCACCCTACCCAGAATCCCCCACTATACCATACCCAGCATCCCTCACTGCACCATACCCAGAATCCCCCACTATATCATACCCAGCATCCCCCACTGCACCACACCCAGAATCCCCCACTGCAACATACCCAGGATCCCCCACTGTACCATACCCAGGATCCCCCACTACAACATATCCCGGATCCCCCACTGCAACTACCACAGGGAGTAGAGTTTCCACTTCTTCATAACTATATCCTAAGTAGTGAGACCACACAGGGAGGGGCTCTATAGTCCTACCAGACTCAGCAGCTTCCACATAAACAAGTGCACAGCGTTAGACCTGTCCAGATACAGCACAAAGTCAGGAGGAAAGAGAGACCAGCAGGGAAGCAGGATCGTGGGGGAGCTGGAGAATGCCAAGTGAATAGGAAAGCGTTTAGGAAAGACCGGCTCCTCCATCTTCACTGATACATTCTAGTATTGACAAAATGTGGATAACTAAGAGTATTCTTTAATTGCCTTGAGAAACACAGAGGTTAACTAAATGCAGCTTAGACTCAAGGTGCTTGGGTTAAAAACCCCAGGTTTTATTAATTCATGGCTATAGGACCTCCGGGCAGGTCATTCAGCAGCTCTGTGCCTCCGATCGCTCAACTGTGACATGTGGATAATTACAGAACTTCTCTACAGGATTACGATCAAGATTAAATATTTAATACATGGAAGGCCCTTGAAATACCTGAACTCGAGTAAGCACTCGATAAATTTTGCATTTGTTTTTTATTTATTATCATTGCTCTATGGTTAGTATTTATTATTGCCAACACATTAGCAACAGTAAACACTGCTTTGATAAATGAGGATCTACATTTTGTGAACTGCATAGTATCCATTAAAATATAGATCCATCCCCATTTCTAAGCATCTCTTCATTCCTAATTAGAATATTAATTTCAATTATGCTATTAATGTAATCATATCAATGATGCATCATAACTAACCCGATTGCACATAGATTAAGAGCGAACAACAGGATGCACCAGAGTAGTATCAATCGTGGTTATAATATTTGCAAATTAATATACTGAAAGCATGTTTTTTCTTGGACATAGCTAAGCTCCTGCCCTCTCCCCAGTTCCTCCCCTTCATCTGTGAATGCCCAGGTCCAGGCAGCCATGTAGCTGGGATTTGCTTGCAGATTAGACATGCCTTCAACACACTCCTGGCTTAACATGCATTATACAAACATTTTTAGCCCATGAACCTAGTGCTTAGTCACGCACTCAGCCTTTGGCCTCAGGAGTAAGAAACAAATCGATCAAGGCAAGTTGCTTGTTCCCATTCCCTATTCTAGGGCCTCTTAGTGCCACCAAAGAACTTACCCACTCCTCTAAGCAAGAGGGAGAAAGCCAACACTACCCCATGGTGATGCATTTGTCAGAAACATCAGTGCAGTGTGAATTCACATTTGTCACAGTGTATATCCAGATACATGATGCAGACCTAATTGTAGATATTCACATAGGCAAAGATTTTTCTAGCTCTGTATCCTGAGCAGATCTAGAAGCATTGTGACCCAGGCAGCATACTAGGGCCCAGATCTAAACATCTCTGATTTCTAAACATTAAAAGGAACTCTTCAGAAAAAGGGCTGAATGCAGACAGAGCTAGGGCAGGAAAAGCGCAAGATGATCCCCCAGTTATTTCAGAAGTACATGTGAATCAATGGAAGAGTGTCTGGTTGTCAAAGCTGAAGAGATTCTGATAGCGAAATATATTATGATAATACTGTGTTGTAAAGCAAAAAATTATAAATATCTATTAGTTTATACCAATATCAATACAAGATTGAGAAAGTAAGATGGCCACAGTGGGACACACCTTTAATCCAGTACATGGGAGGCTGAGACAGGAGAATCACAGGTTCAAAGTCAGCCTCAGCAACTTAGTGAGGCTCTCAGCAACTTAGTGAAATCTGTTTCAAAAATAAAAAATAAAATGGAGCTGGAGGTGTAGCTCAGAGGCAGAATGCCCCTGGGTTCAATCACACACACACACACACACACACACACACACACACAAAATAAATAAATAAAAAAAAGAAAAAGAAAAAGAAAAGAGAGAGGGGGGAGAGGAGAGAGAGAGAGAAAGAGAAAGAAACATCTTCCTTAAAAGAAGAATTCCAAATATCATACATAGATACCTGCTGTCTAGGGGGTATGAATTAATTTCCTTGCCAGTAAGTATGGGGAGGATTTGTCATATTCCAAATAATGCAATATCAAAAGGGGGAAGTAGTAACTTTATAGTAGAGAAACCACTCATATCAAGTAGTCAAGACCTTATCAGCAGTGGTAACGTACACTGAGATCATGCGCCCCCAAAGGGATGGAATGAGAAGTGCACCTCCCCTCTGAGGTTTCAAACCTGTAACCCGTCCAACCCTGAGAAGACATCAGGAAAACCAACACCAGCGAGGGACATTCTACAACACACCTGCACTGTACTCTTCAGCAGTCTTAAGATTCTGAAAAACTAGGAAGCTGTTAGTGCCACACTCTAAATATTTGTGTCCCGTCCAATCCTTGTGTTGAAATATTAACCCCCAAAGTGATGGGTTTATCTTTTCCCCAGCCCCTCCATCTCTCTTTTTCTGCTTCCCAGCTACCACTGAGCTTAGGAAATCACCACACCCTTCCACCATGTTTCTGCCTTGGCGGCCAGCTGACCGTGGACTGAGTCCTCTGAAATCATAAGCCAAGATAAATCTTTCCTCCTGCAAGCTGTTCTTTTTAGGTGTTTTGGTTGCAGTGGTGAAATGCTAAGGCACCCCCACTATTTCTGGCTAGAGCAGGGGAGAGATCTGGGGTTTGAAATATTCGTAACTCGCCGGGTGTGGTGGCGCATGCTTGTAATCCCAGCATTGGGGAGGCTGAGACCGGAGGATCCGGGTTCGCGGCCAGCGTCAGCTACCTAGTGAGGCACTCCGCAACTTAGTGAGACTCGGCTTCAAAATAAAGAATAAAAAATAGGGCTGGGGGTGTAGCTCGGAGGTAGAATGCCTCTGGGTTCAATCCCTAGTACCACAAAAAAAAAAAAAAAGAAATATTCATAACTCACATTATTTCTTATGTTCCTCAGTGACTACAATGGCCTTTGCTTTGCTCTGGCCATGGTCAGGCACACCTGGTCATTCTCGTGAGTGCAAAGTACCAGAACCCCACGTAGTCTGCTGCACATCAAATGTTAGTGAGACGAAAGAGGCTCCAGAGAGGTCCCAAAGGGTGGACGCGCTTGGCACAGCTGGCCAGGCACTCGCCTCTTGCCTGCGTCCATCTACCTTTCATGCAACAGCCCCCCATCATTGATGGGGATCTCTTCCTCACTTGCTCCGCATACCACTGTGATTAAATTTACATCTGCAGCATCACTGCCCCCACCCTGCTAAAACAATCCTTACCAATGAGCTCACATGTCTCATCATTGATAATAAAGTGTGACAACCCCACAGAACGCCATGATTGGCCACATGATTCAACAACGCTGGCCCTAGAGTCCCTCGCCACTGAACCCTCTGATCCTGTCTCTTTCCCCAGAAATCCTCAGAGCGCCCCTAACATCTTCTATAAAGGGAATCACAAAGTAGGTGGTACAATGTGTCTGGCTGCTGTCACACAGCGTGCTACTGAGCGTGCTATTCCATGCTATGGCATATATGAACACTTGGTTTCTTTTGCATTATCTAATAGAATGGCATTGTACAGATATATGACATTTGTTTTTCCATTTGTGAACATTTGTGTTTCCACATAATGCCTATTATGTGGAGTAATACAACTATATAAAATCCATACAAGTATTTGTGTAGACACATGTTCTCATTTATCTTGGGTAGATGATATCTGTCATGTAATTGCTGGTGCATATGGTAAAATTTATATTAACCCTCAGGCTTAACTGCCAAACTAATTTCATAAAACTGCTCTGCCATTTTACTTCCCCACCAGTATAGGGTTTTTAGAGACCCTATGTCCTCACCACCACTTATTGTTTTTTCAATATATCCATTCTAGTGGGTGTGAAGCTGAATCTCTTATGGATTTATGTTTCTTTAATGAAAAATGATAGTAAACATTCTTTCATTTGCTTGTGGATCATCAATATATTATCTTTGGTAAAAAATCTTTTGAAATGTTTGACCCATTTTAAATTGAATTATTGATCACTTTATTATTGAATTGAGAACCTCTTTGGTGTTTTATATAAAGATGCTTTGGTAGATAAGTGACTTGAAATCTTTTCTCCCATTCTGTGGATTGATTTTTCACTCTTTGGATGATGGGTATTGACAAGCTTGAATTTTGATGAATCAATAAATTATTTTTTCTTGTGTTGCTTTTTATAAGCCAGTTAACACCTTTGTGTTTGTTGAAAAGATTATCCTTTTGTAAAAGAATTGCCTTTGCAATTCTAGAAAATTAGTTCCTAGCTAACAGGTTGTTGTTTTTTTCCTTCAGCACTTTGGATGAATCACTATGTCAACTTCTATCTTCCATTGTTTCTGATGATGAGAACGGATGACTTTATTGTGATTTGCTTATAAATGATGAGGCATTTTCTTTCACTGCTTTCAAGATTCTATTTCTACATTTGATTTTCAATGGCTGGCCCTATGTGTCTACGTAGGAATTTCTTTGTTGTAACTAATTTGGATTTGTTAAATGCATTGGAAGTTCAAGAAACTTTTTTTTTTTTTTGCGGTACTGGGGATTGAACTCAGGGGCATTCTACCTCCGAGCTACACCTATTTTTTTTTTATTCTTTATTTTGAAACCAAGTCTCACTAAGTTCCGGAGTGCCTCACTAGGTAGCTGAGGCTGGCCGCGAACCCAGATCCTCTGGTCTCAGCCTCCCGAATGCTGGGATTACAAGCGTGCGCCACCACGCCCGGCTTCAAGAAACTTTTTAAAAGATACTTTTATTGGTGCAATGTAGTCTCACATCATAATGTAGTTCAGAGTGATAGGGACATAAATGCACCCAGCACGTGGTGAGCTCCCCCCGTTCCTTCCCTCTTCCCCTTCCCTATATATGATATTGAGATTGACATTGGTATTCCTGCATATGTACACAACGTCAATGGAAGTGCTTCCTTCATTAATTCTCCCTTTCCCCTCAACCCTCCCCTAGACCAGTTCCCTCACTCCACTGAGTTTCTCCTTCATCATCTAAAGTCCCTTTTTTATCCTGATTATACCCTAGCTTCTGCATATGAGAGAAAACATATGACCTTTCACTTTCCATGACTGGCTAATCTGATTTAACATAATGTTCTCCAGGTCCATCCATTTTCCTGCAAATGACATAATTTTGTTCTTTGTAATTGCTGAGTAGAATTCCATTGTGCGTATATCCCATAATTTTGTAATCCATTCATCTGTTGATGGACACCTCAGTTGGTTCCATAATTTGGTTATTGTGAATTGTGCTGCTATAAACATGGATATGCATGTATTGCCATGATATTCTGATTTCAGTCCTTTGGAAAAGATACCCATACGTAGTATAGCTGTATCTTGTGGTGGATCCATTCCCAGTTTCCTGAGGAATCTTCACACTGATCTCCATTGTGTGTGTGTGTGTGTGTGTGTACACGTCCTGTTTGTTCTGTTTCTCCAGGGAACACTGACTAATCCAGCCCTGGACACTGTTGAGTGGCTCCCATTTCTGATCTGCTCTAAGAAGGCAGTGCCCTCCTCCTTTCTACTGAACATGGGAAGTGTCATGGTACCAGAGCTAGACATGCTATTTGAAATCATGCAGCCAAAAAATTTCCAAAACCAAGTGAATCCAATACTAGACACTGAAAAATGTCCCACAGAATGTCTGTTGAAATGAAGGCACATGAAAGCCCTGTAGGTCCACAGAAGGAAAACCAAGATTATTTTAAAGAGGGAAGCCAGAAGTGCATAGTACATGCCCTGAAACACTTCCAAGCCAAGTAACTTCTACTTTTGAAACTTAGTGGATAGTAAATGAAGATGACTGGATCCCCCTCCTGGCTTTTTGATGACCTAGCTTTGTGACCTTAGGTAGGTTTCTTAAACACTCTATCATGCAGCTTTATCACCTATAAAATAGGCATAATTATATTTATTTATATACCTACTGTAAGGATTAAGAAAGGCAATAGATGTAAGTCAGCTAACTTGGTCTCTGAGTTGTCTAATTTTAGGGTTAATAAATATTAGGGTTGTTTTTGTTCTCCTTCATTTCAGTATTCCTAACGCCTTTGTTGGAAAAGATCCCAGATTTTTGCTACTAATATCCTTGTGTCCTACCTGTGGGGAGAGGTGAGTTGATCTTTGAGCCACATGAGACTTCCAATGAACTACTTGTTTTTCTTTTTTAAAAATTATCCTTATCATACACACACTGGGTTTTCAAAGTCAGTTGGCTAGTCATGTATTGAATTTTAATTTTCCAAGATTCACAGGTGGGGTGTTATTTTTAAATTGTGTGAGCTGAAAGTTAAATTATGCAAAACACCTGGGCTTGTATGATATGGCATATCAAGTGTGTAAGGGTGTGTGTATACGTTGTATTGAAAATAAAAAAGTCAGGCAGTAATTATTTTTAGATCATAATTGTTCAGACCTAGAATCTACCTGGAATTAATTTTTTGATATACATCTTTTATTGGTGCATTGTAGTCTCACACTGTAATGTACTTCAGAGTGATAGGGATACACACACAACACAGCACTTGGGGAGCTTCCTCCCCGGCTCCCTCCCGGCTCCTCCCCTTCTCCATACATGATACTGAGATCAGCAGTGGTAATTTCACACATGTGCATAACTTCCACGGAAGTATTTCCTTCATTAACTCCCCTCATCACTCCACTGGGGTTGAAATCAATGTTATGGTATGAGAAAGAGGCTTTATAACAACTGTTGCTACAAAGCCAGAAACAAGTCTTAAGACCAGCTTCTCTTCAGTAGCCTCTTCGTAATCCAAGTGACACTCTTAAGGGTGGCCACTGCATTCTATCTTCCTTTCCTTCTGCTCTCTGTCTCAAGTTCTCTTTCCCACTCCTTTTTAGTTCCCAGGATATGCAGACATCCTTGTGACCTTGTGAGGCATGAAGTTATCTGTGCTTTCTGAGATCCCTAGTCTCTATAAGGCACGTCTATAAGCCCCTGAGTCTTTTTTTTTTTTTTTTGGTACTGGGGATTGAACTCAGGTGCATTATACCTCCAAGCTATACTCCCAGCCCTATCTTTTAAATTTATTTTTTAAATTTTGAAACAGGGTCTCCCTAAGTTGCAGAGGGTCTTGCTAAGTTACTGAGGCTGGCTTCAAACCTACAATCCTCCTGCCTTGGCTTCTCAAGTACTGGGATTTAAGGAATGGGACACTCCACCTGGCTCCCCCCCCCCCCGCCCCAAGTCTTTCTAGGTCTCTTGGAAAATCTCTGAACTGTAGAGTGGGGATGGAAATGCCCAGCCCATAGCTCTCATCTTTGTTTACGTAAGCTTAGCAGAGGCTGAACATGCAATGATTCTGGGGCAGTAACACAACTTGGGGACTTCTCTGGGGGCCTGGCATCTGACCTTAGTTGTTTGGTCTCTGATGTCTCTTTTTTTCTCTCATTTAATAATTTGGCTGGGCGTGGTGGTGCACACCTCTAATCCTAGTACTCGGGAGGCCAAAACCTGCAGATTACAGGTTGGAGGACAGCCTCAGGAAGTAGTGAGACTCTCATCAACCTAGGGAGACCCTGTTTCCAAATAAGAAATAAAATCAGGCTGGGGCTGTAGCTGGAAGGTAGAATGCCTCTGGTTTCAACTCCCAGTCCCACTAAATCAATCAATCAATCAATCAATAAACAAACAGGGCTGGGGATGTAGCTGGAAGGTAGAATGCCTCTGGGTTCAATCCCCAGTACCACACAAAAATAAATACATATATACATACATACATACATACATACATATATAAATAAATAAAAATAATTTGCAGGCAATAAGACAAGTGGTAGAGTTGGACACACAGAGAGAAAGGGCAAAAAGACAGAGCTGGGGTTCAAGCATATGGTGTCCCCTTGTCAGTTTTACCTGCGGCTTTGCTGACTCAGGTGCTTACAGAATGAAGCGTGAGAGCACCCCCTGCAGTCCAGAGGCCCCGGGGCCCAGGAAGACATAGGTGATTCAGCACCTTTAGAGTACACTGCCTGTCACTCCTCCAAATAAAAACTGAAGTCACAGCAAAGCAGCTGGAGATAGTGTTCATTAAGTGCAACCAAAGCAGGCTGTGTGCTGTCAAAGACACACCTGGTACCTGAAAGAATAGCATTCCATGTTCTGAGGAGAAAAGAAAACAATTATGGAAAAAGGGGGGAAAAAGAACACTTCTATCTCAAAAGACACAGATGTTTCCCAATTCTGAGGCTGTGGATTTCAGCCAGTTTATGAAGTCCCTTGAAATTAACAGGTTATATTGAAAGTGTTGATGTAGTCTTATCAGAGTAAGCAAGTGAAGCCCCATTACGACAGGAAAAATAAAATAAACCAGCTAAAGCCCGCAACAGGGAAACTTTAAGGTCTTTGAATAATACTGCAAGTCACTAAATTCTGCTCTAGTAGTTAAAGTCATATTTCAATATCAATGATGGAAACATAATGTTGATTTTTTTTTTCATTTTTCTTGATGTTGAGGGGGCAAACCCACCAATTATAGTCTAATAATCATTGTTATTACATCAACATTTTCTGTTTACATTAATATCAATTGACAATGCCAAATAAGACCTTTCTTGAGTCATCAGAGTTGCTGTGTAAATTATTTCTTTTTTATTTATTTAATAAATTGTAATTTTACATCATATTGGGGTATAGACTGACAGAGAAATACATGCATAGGACTCTTGGTGTCCTTCCCCCTCCCTCTCCCTCTCAGTACATATTACTGAGATTGGAATTGGTAATTTTATATACATCATAGCATTATTTCAATTGTTACATTTCTTATGTCTTCACCCCCCCACTTCCTTAAACCCCTTCAATCTATCTGGTGTAACCCTTATTTCTGAAATCTCTCTAATTTCCACATATAAGAGAATTTAAATTTATAGCAGATAATACAATTAGAAAGAGCAAACTATTGACTGTAAGCCAATATAAGTGTGATGAGAGTCCTTATAGCTAGATACAGATTATCTATCTTTGGAGGAATGCTTGAAAAACTTTTAGTGGACTTTCCCCCTCTAGTTAGGCAATTATCCTTACCAAAATAATGATCTTGTCCCTACATGTTTCGTCTAATAGAAAATAGATAATAACATGACAATATTCCTAAACCTATGAATTATTTTTATGATGCCCCACAAAATGTTTTTAATTGGAAACATTTCACTACTCTTCACTACTTTGAAGAGTGATGAATAACAATGTTCTGGGAATCAGTTCCTGATTAGTTAGATGACCCTCTTTGGAGATCTTTACAAATAAAATAATCTATTATTACAGAAATAATTAAATAGAGCCTGCAGAGATACTCGGAGTCCACTGTGGGCTGAGGCCTACAAGCCAGTGTGTTAAATTACATAGTGACATATCTTGAGCAAAAGAAATGTATGGACTTTCATAATTTGAGATACCAGATTGCACTTCTGGGCTGGCTTAGCCCCAAGACTCAGTGTTTTGGGGGCTGTCAATCTGTCTCTCCACCTCATGGCTCTTCTTGTCTCTTCTGGCAACAGTCCTTAGAAAGTTTGTTTCTATTTGGCCAGTCAGGGGCCTTTCAGAGCCCCAGGCTCATATGAACTAGGTCCCCGCTAAACAAGTAGCCTCTTCAGTTCTCAGACAGAAACTTCCAAGCAGAGGGCTCATTGGTCCACCTTGGGTCACGTGCCATTCCCTGACCCAGTCACTCTGGCTGGGCTGGGGTACTCTGATTGGACTGGGCCTACTACTTCTGTATCCTGGGAAGGTAGGACCACGGGGCCATGTGTTAGCATCTCCAACGAAAGTGACCCCATCTTGTGAAGGTGTGTCATTTTGCAGGCCTCTTTGCTGACCAGAAATTCCCAAGTCTTGCTCTAATGCACCCTTCCCCCTGCTCACCAATATGTCCACACTGTCTTGCCTAAGATGTGCCTGGTAAACCCCTTGCTTACCCCATCACTTTGCTTATGGAAAATTCCCATTGTTCTGCTTAACCCAGTTCTAATAATCCAACTAACTCTCCTGAACAACCACTAGCAGTGGCTGACCACTGTTCTCCCCTGAGCTGTGGAATCGCTCCTTTCCTGGAGAACACACACACACACACACACACACACACACACACACACACAGAGGTTTTATCCCAATAAAGGCTATTCTGTCATAGAGCCATCTCCCATCTCCTTACTCATTGGACCTTTAATCATGGATGTGAGGAAGGAGACATTCCTGGAAACAGAATGCAACACATGGAACAGAAGTCATAGCTCCCACAATCCTCTCAAGCTGCCTGATCCTGAAAGGCTGGGGTCCCATGGAAATCATCCATAGAAGTGCTAGCAGAGATACCCAGATGGAGCCTGAGATAATGCCCACCACCGACCACTCTGAGCCAGGTTACTCAGAGCAAAATCAGGAAGAGAAGCTTCTCTCTGTCCCAACTTTATAGATGTATGCCCTCAATTTTGGTCCCCTTTTGGGAAGTGGCTCCTCTGCCCACAGTTGGAACAGAATCCTAGAAGCCATGTTTATACCACATGATCCTGCCCGGCCCACTGATGATTGGCCAGAGTTGAGTCCCAGAACTAAACTATCATATATTTGCAGAAGGACTTGGAAAAGGGGCCAAGTCAGATTTTCTTGTGTAGCTAAACCCTAAACATGGGAATTTGAGTTTTGTATGCTGAGGATTTTCATTCTGTAACAGGAAAAACTAGGAGATTAGAAATAGATAAATATTAAGAGATGTTCTAAAAGATAAAAATATATATAATAAAGATATACAAAGAGAAGTATAGGCAGAGGACAGAGAAAGAGTTCTTAAGCTCTTTCTAGCTCCTGATTCTGTTCCCTTTGTGAGAATACAGTTAGATCTTTTCTATCAAAGGAATGGCTTCACTTAAACTCCATTTTGTAAAACTGCTATTTTGTAACCTTGTATGCCTTCTTTTATACACACACACACACACACACACACACACACACACACACACACACACACTGGGGATTGAACCCAGGGGGAATTCTACCTTCAAGCTACACACTACACTCCCACTCCCAGCCCTATTAGTGTATGTGTGTGTGTGTGTGTGTGTGTGTGTGTGTGTGTGTGTGTGTATTCTTTATTTTGAAACAGGGTCTCAGTAAGTTGCGGAGGGCCTCACTAAGATGTTGAGGCTGACCGTGAACCTGCAATCCTCCTGTCTCAGCCTCCCAAGTATGGGGATTACAAGTGTGTGCTACCACGCCCAGCCTCTACATTCTTTTGTAAAGTTAGCATCTCTGGGAAATTGCAAGTACTAACCTCTCCCCCAGCATCCCCTCCAGCCAGTCACATGAAGATTATGAAGTTACATTCACACCAATAGGAGTACAGTGCAGGAGCTACACCTTAGGAATAAAAGACCCAGGAGGTTTCCACCATTTTGTTCTTGCACACGTGACCATACTGGTGGCAGAATCTCCTTTCCCAAAAAAATAAAATTGCCTTGCCAAGTTACTTTTGAGCATGTGTCTTTTCTTACGATGCCATGAAAATTTATTTTCAACATTAAAATCCACCTTCTTCTACCTTGCCCACCGTGAAGTCCACTTTAATTGATTTCATAGCCCCCTTTCTAGTGACCAGCTAGAGGTGGCTTCTCTTACTTTCAACCAAGAATCCTTATCAGGGTCTAGCTCTCCAGGCAGTGGGGTCGGGGGTTCCTTGACAGGTGTGGAATGTGACGAGTTCTCGAGAATACACGCACACCAAATGCAGTGAAGAAGTGTATCTGTTTTATTGTTTGTTAGTTTTTTGCAAAGAGGCATATAGAACAGGAATTTCTACAGACCTGTTTTTCCAAAGGTTATCTTCAACCAGTTAAGGTTACAACATGTATATAAAAATTCTTTTCCATTAGTTAAAATTTTTACAATTTGTTTAGCACCTTTAAGCAGTGTTCTATCTTATCTCAGGTAGTTAGAGGGTTAATGTATACTGTAAAAATTCCAGGGAGACCAGGTGGGAGTGGGCAAAAGACCATTTGTAGTAGCTATTTAGATATACTTGCAAAGCCTGTTTCTAGACTAATGCTTGTAAGAGGTTAATGAATTGGGTTGTCTCCATGAACTGCTTTTTTCTTTTCAGCTAAGAGATCTGCCAGGCCACATTTTTATAAGAAAATTTCCTTTATAATTAATGTAAAAGCAAAAACCCAAAGCACCCCAAATTTCCAGAATATAATAATGCAAAGTGGGATATGCCACACATTCCTTCTTTTGGAATCATCTGCCTTGCAGGACTCCAGCGGAATGAGCCTTGCTCAAGATCCAGCTATTAAGGAGCTGTGGCAGATGAGTTTCAGGAATGGGTAGGTGAGGGACAGTCTCTCTTCTAGGCACAAGACACAGCATACCACAGCGTAGACACAAAGCTTATTCTGTTCCAGGGGTTGCTAAGTTGTGGCACAAAGTTCTTGAACATGGAGGCGTGTCACCAGAGAAGCACAGCATATGGGAAGAATCTGAGGGATGATTTTCTTGGAGAGGAGGTGGGGCACAGATATAAACTAGCCCCTCACAGCAGGGAGTGTGTGATGTGGCCACTCCAGCCATTGCACTAAAGAGGGTCATGCAACCTGGAGCCAGCAGGAAAGTTCTGCTTCAAAATATTGTTTACAGATTCTAGGGAAGCTGCACATAAAACTCATGAAAGTAACTTGACAAGATGATTTGCTTCTGCAGAAGGGTGTTCAGACAACAAAAAGTCTAGTAAGCAAGCACCCTAAGTGGGCTTTCTGGTTGGTTTGTATCCCCAATGTGATCCTGCCCCTTGCCCTGATTGGTTAGGGTTTGGATTCACAACTCTGCGTGATTGGTTCCTTTTTAAGATAGGAATTTTAACAAAGTTTAAGATTCTGGAAGATTCTGGTCAACCAAAGGTCATATGAGCTAAGATGGCTGACATTCTGGAAGATTCAGGGAGTGAAGCATAAAGACACAGTTACAAAATAAATGCCTAAGCTACAGTTACAACGTGGAAAATGGTATCCTTCTATGTAATTTTGCTACTTCAATAGAAAAGATTCTTTTTATTCCTTACAACATCAGCCTAGCTAAAGGCTAATAATATACACATTATTTCCCTTAAGAATTAACTTAAGGTCACCCTGACTCAGGGTGCCTTAGCTAAAACCATTTCCCATATCCACTTTTTCCTGCAACTTTAATGACAAATTTTAACACACGTGTCATGGGGTCAAGAGACCAATTACATTTCATCTGAACTCATAAAGCTCCAACGCTGCTAACATGAACACCACACTGTTAATTCCATGTAGTGGGAAAAAAATTGCAGTAAAAAAAAAAAAAATTGCAGACATTTTTTTCTAATTGTATAATGTTGAGTAAGTTATTTGAACTCTCTGGGTATCAGTGTACTTCATAGTAAAAAACAATTAAGGTCATGGGGTCATTGTGAAAACAAACACTGTGAGTTGAATGTTGAAATTTACTTGCCATTGTAACTATATTAAAAGGTCAGGATTAAGAGTACTCTACCCTTGAGAATGGCTTAATGCCTTTATAGAGGGAGTCGGTTGATTATTGTAGGAGTGGGTTAAATATATATGTATATATATATATATATATATATATATGGACATATATATTTAAATTTTTTTGAATTACATATAATAATATATATCTGGGGGGAGTACCATGTGATATATTCAATACATATATACATTATGTAATGTTCCAATCAGGGTGAGCATATCTACCTCCCCAAATGAAAACATTTAAAATCCTTTCTTCTAGCTTTTTGAAATACATGGTACATTATCCTCATCTAGAATCATTATACTGTGCAACAGAACACTGGAACTTCTTGTATCTCACTATAACTTAGTATATATTGACCAACCTTTCCCAGTACCTCTTCCCTCTGGTAAACAGGGTTGGGCTCTCAACTTCTATGAGATCTACATATGAATGAGCAGATTTACTAGGAATGAGATCCTGTGGTGTTTGTCTTTCTGTGCCTGGTTTGGTTCACTTAACACCTTGTACTTCACTTCCACCCATGTTGCCCCAAGTGACAGGGTTCCATCCTCAGCATACTGATTTTCTTCCCTTTGGATAGATACCCAATAGTGATTGGGCTCATTATAAAGGGTGGATTTTTGTGCCTTTTCTCTTTCTCTCTTCTTCTTCCACCATCTGCTAGGCAATGGTACAGCAAAAGGGTCCTTGGATTTTAGACTTTCCAGTCTTCAGACTTGCAAGAAAATAAATTTTTCTATAAATACTGCAATATTTTGTTATAGTGGCATGAAATGGACTAAATCAAATTTACCAATAAAAGTGATTAGTAAAGTGCCTACCACACAGCGCTGAAGAATTGTCAGGTCTTGTTATTACTAAGAAAAATACAGTACTGCCTTCACCAAGTTAATTTGAGAAACAGATGAACTCTCCTTGTGCAAAAGTTATTTTATGCACCACTCTGGCCATTTGAGGTGCATCCCATTGGGTTATCAAATCATCCCTGTATGAATGCAGAAAATTCTAGTAGTAAATATGAAATAGCACATCCAAGCCTTTTGAAAGATCAGTTTTCAAAATATATTACTTCCTTTGCATGGGTTATAATGAAGAGAAGGAGGGAATTGTAGCGTCCCACGCCACACGGTAAACCAAGCGGGCCAGCCGCTTTGCTTGCCGGGGCCGAGCGAGAAGGAAAGTGTCGTGGCCGGGCCCACCACCCTGGGAAGTTGAGATATCCCCCCAAAAAACCGCACCGAGCCGGGAGTCTAGTCAGCGGCCAGGCAGCACTGCAGGATCTCAGCTTTATTCGAACACACAATAGTATATCTGGGAAGGTCAGATAGGGAGGTGAAGCTGGGGCGGGAGCCAATGGGAGCTGCGGGGGAGGGAGGTAGGCCTGTCGTGGGATAACGCGGTCCCACTCGTGGGTCCTTGGCCTCCGTGATAAAAAGAACTTTAACACGGGTCAGTCGGGGACAAAAGGCAGGTATTTATTCAGGGAAACAAGGGACAGGTAAGCAGAGATCTTCTGAGTCCCGGAGCAGGAGGGCAAGAGAGCAGAGTCCTTGCCTCCTTAGTCCTTATATCCGAGGGGGGTTGGCCTAGAATTCCGGCGTTCCAAGTTGGATCCTCCTCTTCCTCAGGTTTCAAGATGGATCTGACCTTAGCTGTGAATCTCAGGTGTCCTTGGCCCTGAATGTCAGGTGGGGGCAGGGCTTCTGGGGTTTAGAGTGTGGAACCTCCTAAGAAACTTCCAAGGGGTGGAGTTAGCATAAAACTCTCCAGATTTTAAAACTATATTTTTCCTTTTCCTCCCAGTGTCTCCTTCCTACCTAAATTTTATTCTTCCTATTCTACCTCATCAGGCCTTTCTTTGACCCACCCACCAGCTTCCCTAGGGCGGAGGGGTCATATCTGACCAAGAAAGGTCAGAGCCTGTGAGTGCCAAATGCCACATGACATGAGCTGCCCTTATAGGAATAATATGCCTTAAGAGAGTTATAGATTTGACTGGTGACTTGAAGGTGAGTGGGCTATTTATGGAAATTTCCAACAAGAGGAGCGCTCTTGATGGAAATTTGCTAACATTGTGATGATTCCTAATTCCTGATACTGACCAGGAAGATAAGCTCATCTCAGAAAGCCTCCAGATTCTCTAAACTCCAAAATTTTAAAAGAAAGACAAAATGTGGATTTTGCTGTCATCTAGTGGTCAATTTTTAAAAAGACAACCATATTTATGGAAGCAAAGGTGTACCTTCCTTTTCTACGCAGAGGCACCTCAGTGGTTCTCAGGCATCTCCTTCAGCTTATATTTTCCAAAATATGACCCTAAAATCTCTAAAAGAAGAACAAAAGCAAAGGCCTGGAGCTCCAGAGAGACATAAGCCTAGGCCAGGCTGTTGGAATACCAAGAGTTAGTCTGACTAACTGGTAGCCAAATGCCAAGCCACTTCTCTCTCCAACCTGTTTTCTCATCTATGAATCAAACTGGCTGACCTCTGCTAACTTTAGTAATCTGAGATACAGAGCCCCTTAGATTTGGTTAAATAAGCATTCAAGCATTCTATCTATACTTCATTAAAAAGCAAAATAAAATATGTTTTATAACATGATAACATATCTATAGGATCTCTAATCATAATATTTGTTTCAATACTGCCATTGATGATTTGTCTCCTATCTGTTTTTTCATTTAAGCAACAAATCTTCAGTAATTTTGTAATTTAAAAATTACGTCCCTTTTCCTATCCCTTAACTTGAAGTCTGTTTTCTCGGATAGTAATACAATCTCTCAGATTTCATATTATCATATAGCTTAAGATTTTATGCCATTGTACTTTTAAACTACCTGCTTCTTTATATTTACATGAGGTCCTTATTTATATTTTTCATAGACCATGCAGTCCCAGTTTTAGTAAATACATAAGTACGTCTTGTTGTTACTTACAATTTGACAATTTTTTGTGTTTAGTTGGACCATTTATTTATACTTAATCTTCTACTTCTGTTTAGTTGGACCATTTATTTATACTTAATCTTCTACTTCTTTAGGATTGCTTGTATGTATTTGGTGTGTGTGTGTGTCTGTCTGTCTGTCTGTATTTTACTGAGGGTTGAGTTTCGGGGCATTCTACCTCTGATCCAAACCCCCAGCCCTATTTCTTTTTTTTATTTTTGAAATAGGATCTTACTAAGTTGCTGAAGGCCTCACTAAGTTGCTGAGTTTGGCTGTGACCCTGGAATCCTATCTCAGCCTCCCAAGTACTGGGATTATAAGAGTGAGCCACCTAACAGACAGATCACTTCTATTTAGAATTCCATTTTATCTCAACTCTGGACTTGGTACTTTTTTTTTTTTTTGGTGTGTGTGTGTGTGTGTGTGTGTGTGTGTGTGTGCGTGCATGTGTGTCTTGTGGTCAACTTTAACTTATCACAATGTATCTCCAAATAATAGCACAACATTTCAGATATGCAGTAAGAACCTTACAACCTTGTACTGCCATTTATGACTTTGGCCCTTTGTGCTGTTGTCATTATCCATTTTATTTCTACAAATTTTGTAAACCCCAACACACATTGCTTTTGCATTTAGATGGCCAGTTATTACTGAATACTTACCCAGATATTAACCATTCTTGGTATATATTCATTTTACCTGCATTAATTTTCCAACTATGATCTTGTGAGTGAGTAAGAATTTTAACTTTTCTCTGTGTGCAAATCTGCTAGTGGCAAGCCAGGCATGGTAGCACATGCTTGTAATCCCAGCACTTGGGAGACTGAGACAGGAGGATCGTAGGTTCGCAGTCAGCCTCAGCTACTTAGTGAGACCCTCCACAACTTAGTGAGACTCTGTTTCAAAATAAAGAATAAAAAATAGGGCTGGGAATGTAGCTCGGAGGTAGACTGCCCCTGGGTTCAATCCCCAATAGTGCAAAAAAAAAAAAAAAAAAAAAAGAATTTATGAAAAGGAGCCCAGCAGCTATAATAAGGTTTTGTGGAAATACAGGGTAGGTATTAAATGCATATGAAAAACAGAATCAACAGATACATATATATATATATGCATATATATAAAATCTAAGACTTATAAAGAAACACCTATCAAATCACAGAAACTAGGAAGCATTTGATCGTTGGTTTCAATTTCTCCAATCTGACCCTGTTTCCTCAACAGTTTGTGGGGTTTGATATTGGTATCTGGATGCCCTCTTCTTTCATCTTCATGATATTAAAATGGAGACCTCTCTTCTGACATTTGGCTATCTTGTTGGTCCCCCTGGGGGGCTGTCCGGCTAGCTGGGGGCAGCTTGTCCATCTGCCCGCCTGAGACCTCACGTGTCTAGCTGGAGGTCTAACCCATCTGTTGGGGGGTTGTCTGGCTTGCTAGGGTTCAGCTGGTGGATTGGGACACTGCTATATCCCTTACACATTGCCAGTACTCAATCAAAATTTTGGAAATATAATTTTAATATCTATATTAGGTATGTCAATGTAACAAATATATAATAACCTATAGTGTGTTAGTTATAACTTAGGATGTTGTGTGGAATATCAACTTTTATATTGGTTCATATTATAAATAACAAAAATTATCATATAATTACAATAGTCATAATAATGTCTAGTGATGTTTAATAATCTAACATTTTATTTATTATTGTTTTGCGGTACTGGGGATTGAGCCCAGGGGCATTCTACCTCCCAGCTACACCCCTAGCCCTATTTTTATTCTTTATTTTGAAACCGTGTCTCAGTAAGTTGCAGAGGGCCTCACTAAGTAGCTGAGGCTGACAAGAACCCAGGATCCTCTTATCTCAACCTCCCAAGTACTGGGATTACAAGTGTGCACCACCACGCCTGGCTTGATCTAACAGTTATATGTCCTATCACGTGCCAGATGCTGTTTTAGGTACATTTAATCCTCCAGGGACATCCCCAGTGCCACTATTAACATCTCTACTACATTGGTGAGGAAGGCCAAGTTCAGAGAGGTCAAGTGACTCATCCGAGGTCACATAGCCTGTAGGTGCTGGGCACCAGAATTTTTTACCTGACTCTAGAGAGTGTACTTCTCTGCGACCTAGTAGAAGTTCCCAGACCTAATAACCATGTTGTGTATGAAGTATCGTTTTATTATATATCCTATATCAATGTGCATTTTTTGTGGTACTAAGGATTGAACCCAGGGGCATTATACCTGGTAGCTACACCTCAGTCCCATTTTAATTTTTATTTAGAAATGAAGGTCTTTGTAAGTTGCTGAGAATCTTGCTAAATTGCTGAGGCTAGTTTCAAACCTTTGATCCTCCTGTCTTAGCCTCTGAAGTATGGGATTACAAACATACGCCACTATGCCCGGCTAATGTGCCTTTTAATTATACAAATTATTAAATGTTTAAATACATTTGTATATTTAAAATTCATTGTGTATTATCAATTTATATCTTGTAAGGAATATTAGCTATATTGTCTACCCTATATACCTAAAGTTATTTATTGTTTGCTTTTACATTTTTTTCTATAAAATTATATAAACTTTTTATTGATAAGTTATTTTTGTACTTTAATATCTGTATTACATTTTTAAATTTATTAGGTAAACATCTTATACATACATAAGTTTGTATATTACCTCTATGCTTACTATATAAATTATATTTTACATATTGCATTACTTATCTAGTGCTTTCTGTATACAAGGCATATGGAGCTACATTAGTAATTGCTATTGCTTTGATTATAGTGTAATTAAAATAATTATAACTGGTACCAAAGGTTTCCATTTATCAATCGCTGAAAGTATGCTAAGCGTCTTTACTCGTTTCAGGTCAAGCAATCTTTAGACTGACAGTTCTATAATGTCTTGTCACTGTTTCACAAGTGGGAAAGCCCAGACCCAGGGCGCCAGAGGTAAAGCGTCCAGGACGGTTTTATTTGGAAGCAGCCTCGGGACCTTTCCAACCCCGAGTTTCCACACTCGCTCCAGGGATAGAGGTTCAAAGGGCTTCCTTTCTCCTCTTCCCCTCTCCCACACCTCCTCCCAAACTTATCACAGGAAGGGACCGCAGATTCGCGCAGCCCAGAGGAGTGGCAGGGTCAGCCCCAGGTAAGTACCTGTGGGTCCCGTCTCCCTCTGCACTGCCACGACTTAGCCCTGGTCCCGCACAATTCTTTCTGGGCTCAGGAGGGCAGGAAAAACCCTGCGGGGGTTGACAGCTCTGGGGCTTGAGGTGGGAGCTACTCAGCTGCCCAGGGGGAAACCAAAGACCAAGAGCGAGCAATCTGGAGAGCAATAAAGATGCAGTAACACAGACTCAGAGTCTCCCAGAGACAGGGATTCAGGGAGAAACGTACCGAGAGACCCAGAGCAAATAAGACGGAGAGTCCAGAGTAGACACGACGGCACCAGCGCGCACCCTCACTCTGTAATAGTAGGTCCGAGCGCCTTCTGGCCGCCATAGGGATGCGACGCCTGGTGTTCCAGCCAATGGAGGCGCGCAGAAGCAGGAGCGGCACTAACCTTAACCAACCAGGACGCAGAAGCTTCTCAAGGTCACGCCCACAAAACATCTGAATTAAACTGGGAAGTCTTGTGGGCCTGGCTCCGCCTACAGACCCTGTCTACGCTAGTGGAAGCAGTACCAAATTTTGCCAGTCTAGACAAGCCCCGCGCTTTTCTTTCGCAACTCTACTCCCCGGGTCCAGGAAGATGCCTGCAGCTCGCGCCTCCCTTTCTCCAGAGGCTGCTGAGCACTTCTACTGACGGGTTAGGGAACCACGAATAAATTCTACTTCTGAGAGGCCCGCCTTTTCTTTTAGAGTCCGATTTGTATAGGCTGATCAGCCAGCGCGCGACATTCCGACTGGAAGCTGCTATGGCCTGTCAAGCATCCAAGCCACCCAACTCCACCCTTGCCTTTTTTTTTTTTTTTTTTTCTGGCAGATTAAGAGGAGTGACGTTGCTGGAATTTTGAGGGAGCACGTTTGTTGGTCCGGCACGGATATCGGATATCCATTAGGGATTAGGCAGTGTAAATCCGAGTAGAGTACGGAATAAGACTGAGCCTTTGGATAGGTCTAGAGAGATGTCAGTCAGGAGATGGACAGATGCAAACACCAGCCAACGCACTGTACAAGATAAGACCTGAACCAGGCAGAGGGAAGGACCAGGTGGGAGGAAGTCCCGCCCACTCTGTTCTGCGATTGGCTGAGTGTGAGCCGCGCCCCTTTGTGCCGGCAGTGTACAGATCAGGAAGTGGTCCGCTCTCGCCCCACTTCTCAGCTGCAGCTGGTTCCGTGGGAAGAAGTGCAGAAGGGGATCACTGGGTTCCTGACCAGATCCGACGTTGATCCAACGGTGAGAGAATACCTGCCGGCGGCGGGAGAGGGGAAACCCAAGGGAGCGAGTGAAGTCCCGCAACCGGAAGTGCTTTTCTGCCGGGCTTCGCTTCCGGAAGTGTGGCAAATTTCCAGCAGCACCCGGAAGTGGGATGCCGCTGCCACTCCGGGAAGTGTTGGTATCCAGCCAGTTGAGATACGGGTTTAAAACAGGTGTTTATGTATCTTTATTTCCTAAGGCCCAATAGAGCCTCCCTCTGCCGCAAGTGTTGGAGGGTGCAGGTGTTTGGCCGTGGTTTTAAATGTCTCAACCTGTTAAACCTTGGGGAAAACAGCATTAGGAATGTGTCCAAGGGGCCTGGCTCTGTAAAGGCTTTTAAGAAGTTTCTTCTGCTGCCTGTCACCCTCGATTCCCATTCCCTCCAGGGATGTGCAGATGGAGGCCGGAGAAGCTGATGCTGCCCCAACCCCCGGGGGCGCGGAGGACTTGGAGGACAGGCAGTTCCCTAGTGAAGAGACTGGAGACAGCGGAGGATTTCACGTGGGTCCGCCGGATCCCGGAGACCGGGACCTGGAAGAAACAGGTATACCCACTTCTCACTGGGGTCTTAGAAGGAATCCCTAGGTGTTGCCATTGTTGGGTGAGAGGGAGAGCGCGTCAATGGAAGACCAGCAAAGGGCCTTTTGGGATTCAAGGAAGTAGGTTGAACCATAGTGGCTTCAGTAGGAGATCATAGCTGACTCACTGGTATAATTGAAATCGTTGAGAAATGAAATACCCTAACTTTAGTGGGTATCAGCTGATGTTCACTAGGTGCCGACCTGTGGTCCTGGGCAGATGCATCCTGTTATGGAGAATCAAGGGTAGGATAAGGGATCATCCCAGTTTGTCCAGGAATATTACTATTTTTGCATTGAAATTCCCTTATCCCTAGAAATATCTCAGTCCTAGGCGAACCAGAATGTATTTGGTGTGAGTTTAGGTCATTGTAGAATCAAAAAGTCTGCCATTTGAGGTCAAAGAGGGCCATTTGGGATTTAGTCTGTTTAGGTCAGTGAATGAGTAAAAGAAAGTCGATAAGGTCGAAGAAAGAATTATTTAGAAGTTAATGTTTTGGGGAGTTAGGGTATTTAGTCATTGCAATGCAAAGGGGGTTAGTGGGAGTCAGTGAGCACCCAGAGTACTTAGATCATTGAAGAATCAATAGAAGGTTGTTGAGGGGAGTCTTTAAGGAACTATTGACATCCACTATCCATGGTGATCAGTGGGGGAGGGGGAGCCAGGTTATTTGGAGAATAGGGGATGAGTAAAGGGAGGTCTTCGATGATCAAGATATTAGCAGATATGTAAGGGATATGTTGGGGAATCAGTGGGAAACCTTTGCTCATTGTTCACTTTGGAATACATAGGTGTTAATGGAGTCATTGGGAAGCACCAGCAGATATCACTGAGAATATGCAGGGTGGGAGTTACTTAGGACTTAGGAATTATTGGCAAGTAATGGCAGCTTTTGGGAGGGGTAGTTTGTATTTGGAGATACAGGGGTGCCAGTGGAGAAAATATAGTTGTAAATGCGTAATAATTGTCATTAGGTGAATCAGTAGACATCAATGAGAATAAGTGGGGGTGCCAAGGGAGGCAGTAGAGGGCCATTGAAGCTGTGGGTTTAATGAATGTTACTGATGGTCCTGGGGAAGGGCAGCAGAGGTCCTGAAAGTCCCCTGTTAGTGAAGGTTAATGGTGGCCATCGGTGGAGTGGTCACGGAGTAAAGTAAGTTGTTTGTCAGGGCAGTAACTGAAGGTGTTGGTGGTGCTAATGTGGGATTATTGGGGTGCTAGTGTATCTCAGCAGAAGTAAATGGGGGGGTCAGTAAGGGGTTAGTGAAGGCCTAGAGATCTGGGTATTAGTGAATATTAATGGAAGTCATTGAATGAATGATCACTGAGAATATAAGTGAGAGTCAGTGGTGGCCATTTAGTTAGGGACAGCGGGCGTCAATGAGAATATGAAGGAGTTAGGGAAGTCATGAGGGAGACTTGGAGGTCTTTGCGTGCAGGGGTCATTGAGGGGACTGGTAAGGACTTAGTGGTCTTTGGGAACATGGGGTTTGCGGGAGCCCACGGGCAGATGACCCACCAGGGGTTTCCTTTCAGGATCCTTTGCGGAGGATCAGCCTCGCAGCCTCCTGTCACCGCTGCCCCAGTCAGAGGCTCCATCAAGGGCCTCTGGGCACTGGATTCCTGTGACCGGGGACACTAATCTCCTTCATGAACCGGAGAGAGGCTCTGAGGGCCAGGATGGGGACCCCGGCAGCGGGGACCCCTGTGACGAGGACTGGCGCCGCCAGCGGAAGCACGTGTTTGTGTTGAGCGAGGCCGGCAAGCCCATCTACTCCCGCTATGGTAGCGTGGAGGCGCTGTCGGCCACCATGGGGGTGATGACAGCCCTCGTGTCCTTCGTGCAGAGTGCAGGAGATGCTATCCGCGCCATCTACGCTGGTGAGCGCGGGTGCGGGCAGCGGGAGGGGACAGCGGCTGGCTGGAGGTGTTTACCCAGCCATGGGCAGGTCTGTCTAACACGCTGTCCAACAGCCAGCGGTGCTTCAGTGTGGTTGGATGGCCACCCAGGGGTCTGACTCTGGTCTGCTGGGTTCCAAGTGACTGACCGGGCTGAGTGATTAGCTTGATACCCCCTTATCGTCTGAGAGCATGGCTGTGGGGCTGGGCTGGGTATCCTGCTGGCTTAATGTCGAGTCCTTCTCCATCTCCCCTGCCCGCCACCACCATTTGGTGTTGTGTTCTAACCTTAACCCATGTATCCCTTGACATCCCGTCCTGTCTCTACAATGTCCGAGTTCCCCCAGCCTGTCCTTGCCCTAGTCTAGGTGCCTGCCGAGCCACGGTGCGGGCTTGGGACAGCTGCGGGTTGTATGGTGGGGAGAAGGCGGAAGAGCCCCGCGTGACCCTCTTGGGTCAGCCTGATCCATCTCTGCTCCCTGCCCCGCCCCTTCCCTCCCCCAGAGGACCACAAGCTGGTGTTCCTACAGCAGGGCCCACTGCTGCTGGTCGCTGTGTCGCGGACTCCCCAGTCGGCGGCCCAGCTGCGCGGGGAGCTGCTGGCCGTGCACGCACAGATTGTGAGCACGTTGACGCGCGCCAGCGTGGCCCGCATCTTCGCGCACAAGCAGAACTACGATCTCCGCCGTCTGCTGGCGGGCTCGGAGCGCACGCTGGACCGGCTGCTGGACAGTGTGGAGCGAGACCCCGGCGCCCTGCTGCTGGGCGCCGTGCGCTGTGTGCCCCTTGCCCGGCCGCTGCGGGAAGCGCTGGGCGCGCTGCTGAGGCGGTGCACGGCCCCGGGCCTGGCGTTGTCTGTGCTGGCGGTGGGCGGTCGACTGATCACTGCGGCCCAGGAGCGGAACGTGCTGGCCGAGTGCCGCCTGGACCCAGCCGACCTGCAGTTGCTGCTTGACTGGGCGGGTGCACCCGCCTTTGCGGCAGGCGAGGCGTGGGCACCTGTTTGCCTGCCCCGCTTCAACCCTGACGGTTTCTTCTACGCCTATGTGGCGCGCCTGGACTCCATGCCTGTCTGCCTGCTGCTGCTCGGCACCCACCGGGAAGCTTTCCACGCCATGGCCGCCTGCCGGCGCCTGGTGGAAGACGGGATGCGCAGCCTCGGTGCCCTTCGCGCCCTTGGGGAGGCGGCCAGCCTCTCCAGTGACCCGGCAACCAATGCCCCTGCCTACAGTGTGCAGGCCGTGGGCGCACCCGGCCTCCGGCACTTCCTCTACAAGCCCCTGGACATCCCGGACCACCACCGCCAGCTGCCACAGTTTACCAGGTAGGCCCGGGTAGGAAGGTTTGTCTAACCAAAAGGGTCCGCATGTTGTGCACACGGCTCAGGAGAGAGCCAGCCATGCCAGGAAAGAGACTGGTTCTGTCTTTTGCTGGAAGCTCGACTAGCGACCTAAGGGAGTCCCCAGGTTATAGTGAAGAGAAGGGCCCTAGGACTCAATCTCTCAGTCTGAAGGAGGAAGCTTGACCTTCAGCCACTGCGAATCCTCAAGTCTATTGGGAAAGCCTCAGCCCCATAATGTGAGAGAGAAGGGCCAGCCTAGAATGCCCCGACTAACCTCGCCCTCCACCTCCATCCCCGCAGCCCGGAGCTGGAAGCCCCCTACAGCAGAGAGGAGGAGCGGCAGCGGCTGTCCGACCTGTACCATCGCCTGCACGCTCGCCTCCACAGCCCCTCCCGGCCCCTGCGCCTCATTTACCACGTGGCTGAGAAGGAGACGCTGCTGGCCTGGGTGAGTCGGGCGCCCGGAGGGAACCTTACTGCCCCACTTGAAGCCTCCGTTTGCTGCTGTTCAGCTCCCGCATCCATGGCAACCTCCCTCCAGCACATCAAACCTTTGCCCAGGCTCTGCCTTTGCCTGCAACCCTATCCCTCCCATCACAGGCGCATCTGTGAGCCACTCTGCAACCCAACTGTACGCTAGCCCTACGTTTCTATTTGCTTTTCCCCCATTAGCCACCAGCACAGCGTCTTTGGCTTACAAGAGACGCCATTAATACTCATCGTCCCTTTTCTACCATGAGTATTGACTCCATGAGTCCCCAGCACTCTTGAATCCCACAGGCTCGTCAGTGCTGTGCCCTCAGCTGGGGTGGCCCTCCCTGCCCCTCCCCCTCACTTCCTATGGGTCTGTTAAGGTCAACTATTGAGGGAAGGCCGTCAAGGTGAGGCCACTGGAAATGATGCCTGTCCCCGGCTCTGGCACTCACTTGTCAAATTTATTGTACATTCATTGTGTGTCAGGTATTGTTCTAAGCTGGGATTTTTATTTTTTGAGGTTGCAAATATAGTACAAAGATTTATCATAAAGTGGCCTTTCACCTAGTGTCACCAAAGGTTAATATCTTAGAAAACCACAGCAACATATCAAAACCAGGAAGCTGACAGGAGTTGAGTAACATTTAATCCATGGGTTTCATTCAGATTCTACAGTTGCCACATTCATGCCCTTTTACTGCTCCAGAATCTAGTCTACAATCCCAGGTTGTATTTATTGTGTCTCCCTGGCCTCATTTATTCTGCAGCAGACTCCCCGCCTCCAGCCTCCATCTTTTTTGCCTTACAGTCTTGGTAGTTCTGAAGAAAGTGAGTTAGCGTGTAGAGGGTCCTTCAACTAGAGTTTTTCTGATGTTCTATCTTGATTAAATTGAGCCTGTGCTTTGGGGGCAGGATCTCAGGGGCGCATCATGCCAGTGTGCCCTGCTGCTGATGGAGTCAGCGCTCATCACTCGCTTAGGTGTGTCTGCCGCACTTCTCCAGGATGAAGTTAGTATTTGGTCTCTTGTCATGAGTAAAAATACCTGCGGCAGTTTTGTCAGCAACCTGCTTTTCATCATACTTTGACCCATTAATTTTAATATCCATAAAGGACTTCAACTTGCAAGAGCTACTAGTCTGGTGCTTGCCAATTGGTGCCTTTTCTAAGGCCATCATTCTTACTGCATTTATTCTTTGGAATTCCAGTATAAGGAAGATCTTTTCTTTCTCCTCTTTCTTTGTTGGACTTTTCATTTCGCATAAATGTGGTCACATGGGTTTTTCTTTTGTTCAGTGGGCTAAAATACTTCTTAGCATTTATTTTGATGCAAAAATTTGTCTCTGATCTAGCCATGGGTTCCCTGAGTTAGCCAGGCTGGTGCCTGTGTCTCTCTGACATGTCGCTGTCACTGTGAGCACCACCTCCTTGACTTTCTCTGCACCAGTTCTGGACATAGCCATTATTACAAAGAGACTTTGCACCTTTTAGTGGAAACCAGCACTTAAAAACCAAGATATAGTAGTCCCTGGATTTTAAATCAGGTGGTCAGGAGTGGCCACCCTGAGGAGCTGACCTCCCAAATGGACAGAAGGGCAGCGAGCCAGGTGGGTATTTGGACGAAAAGTACACCTCCCAGAGAGGATTCTGCACATGCTGTGGGGTGGGGCCGAGCCTGACTGCATTTAAGGAACAGAGGGAAGGTTTTTCAAGGGGCTGGGCAGAGGGAACGCAGGGGACAGCGAGAGAAGCACCTCGGAAAAGGTGCTAGTGAGCCTGCGGTGTCAGATGCCTTAGGTTGGTGTGAGAACGAAGTTGAGTTCCTCTCGATAGTATGTCTAGGCTGTCAGTGATGGAGACACAGGAGTGTGGACCTGAGAGCAAGACCTTGTATGCAGTAATTGCTCACTGAACACTGAGCATTGTTAATATTATCCCCAAACCAGAGAAGCAAACTAAGGGCCAAAGAGTAAACACAGCACATACACACGCGCACACACACACACACACACACACACACATACAACCAGCTTCGCCTAGTTTCAGCTACTGGTTCCAGCTGATCACTAGGCCCAGCTGAACCCCCTCCCCTCCCCCCATGACAGTAATATCAGCTTACCTGCCTTAGCGTAGTGTCCAAGCAGCACCCAGTGAAAGTCGCTACCAGGTACATCTTCCAGGCTTCCTGAGGCAATCTGCGCCTGGGGCTGGGTGAACAGAATTGTTCATAGCCACCTTTAGCCTCTCTAACCCTTTCTCCTTGCAACCCCCAGGTAACCTCCAAATTTGAGCTCTACACCTGCCTCAGCCCCCTGGTGACCAAAGCAGGTGCAATCTTGGTCGTGACCAAACTCCTGCGCTGGGTGAGGAAAGAGGAAGACCGGCTCTTCATTCGTTACCCACCCAAGTACTCCACACCCCCAGCCACGTCTGCGGACCAAGCTCCCCACAACGGCTTATTCACTGGACTCTGAACAAGAGCTCACAGACTGCTGCAGGAGGCGCTTGCCTTTGGCTTTTCCCTTCTGTCTGTTGATGAGCCCTGTCTCCCTGGGGAGTCAAGCAAGAATCTGAGAGCCTGCCCACAAATGGGAGCTGTGGGGCAGGGCCAGGGGCACCTTGGTGCACCTCCATCTCTCGGGAAAGTCTTAGACCTCTTTCCCACCTCCCTGTGCCTCACCTCCTAGGCTAGATGTCCCAACCTCTGTTAGGGGCTGTCCCTCTACACCTGCTTCCCACCTCTCTCCTGATTGGACTCTCAGCCCCGAGTGGCCAGGGCTGGCCAGGGTCTCTGGGATGGCCCACAGGGGCTCTAGAATTGGAAATACAGGGTCAGCCTGTGTCTCTAGCTGGTCCAAGGGTACTTAAAGAAGAAACTGTACATGCCAGGCCTAAAACCGAGCCCCACAGTATATTCCTTTGCCCTTCGTGGACTTCTGTCCACTTTTACCCTGCCAAAAGTAAGCTCCAGTAATGTTGGCTGCTTTTAACATTAATGAGAAGGCGGCCTCCGGTGTAACGTGGGACTTAAGGGCACCTGACTTCACCAAACAGTGGCTGAGATCCAGAATGTGTACGTAGAAGGTGCTGCGCTTAACTTCTAGGACTGGTTGAAAGTAACTGTACAATGGAGGTAACTTTCTCATGAGCTTTTTTTTAATGAAAATTTGTAAACGGAAAACAGTGCGGACTCTCAAGGCTTGGGCACGTTTGTTCCAAAGTTTGGCAAACTGCAACAACGCAAGAAACCTAAAGAAAAAGACCTCCCCGGTGTTTCTGTGTGTGCACAACCCTCACTCCCCACCTGCCACCTAAATGATCTAGTTCTGCCTTTGTGTTAGCCGGAGTTAGGGTTGTATGCATGCGCGGCGCCCATCCGCGTGACCAGTGTTCTGCGCCTGCGCAGAGCAGGTAGCTGATTCTTCCACCTAGGTCAGACGAGGGTGGAAATGTGTGCAGCTCACATGCGCGCTGCCTTTAACTTCACGCGGGTGTTTTGTTTTGAACCAAGCGTCACTCTCCGCGCATGCGCAAACCCTGCTTGGAAAATGGCGGGGAAGCTGGAGCCTTTGGAGGAGGAGCCGCCCCAAGCCATGGTGGAGGAAGTTGAAGGTAGTGAGGACCAGTGGTCTGCACCTCTCTCCCTACAAGGTCAGAAGGGAGGAAGGATACTACCCATTACTCTAACGAATAATGGTAGCAGTATGTTCTTTTTAAAAGTTAAGTTTTAAGCCTTTTATTACTGAAACTTTTACTACTTCCACAAAGTGGAAATAAATAACATGCACCTTCTCATCACCTAGATTAACTTGTCAACTTTACTGTAAGTGTTGCTTAGGTATTTTAAAGTAAACAATAATTCAGTAGGCTTCTCTTCAAACAATGGGAGAGGGATGGTTGCACAAAAATCACCCTGGGGTGCTACCCCTAAGAAAATTAACTGATTTCCCCAGTGTCATCATTTCACAACCTAACCTCGATCACACTTTATATGGATTCTTAAATCTCTTGATTCAGAGTGGCTTTCCCACAGACAGCTTTTCTGAAACGATTTGACTTGTTTAGTAACGACGGCTCTTGGGGCAGGGGACTAGCTCTTGGAAACTTCAGTCAAAAGAAAGAAAAATCGCCAAAGGCAATAATTCAGTAGTGTGCTGCTCGCATTTTCTGCCTCAGAAATTTTCAAAATAGAGAAAAGAGCATGATGGATGCTCACGTACCCATCACTACTTCAACAGGTGTTTGGTTTTCTGTCTTTTTATCCATCCATAACTCCCTGTCCTGCACAATCTTCAAGCCACTTAATAAGCACATTAGATTGCATCTTGCCAGGCTTACCTTTGCAGACATGAAAGTAACAAGTATTTACTTGTTTGCTGTCTGTCCTAGGATGTGAGCTTCATGAGAACAGAGACTGTTTACTGCTGTTTCCCTGCACCTGAAACATAGCCTGCTTGGCACATAGTTGGTGCTCAGTAGATTTTTAATTTATGAATGATGAAATCACTTTAACACAAAGAGTGTCTCAGAGGAGAGCTATATGTTGAATGCTAACAAAATGAAAAAGAAGACAGATAAAAGTAAACTGTGTTTATTAGGCATTTAGTGTAGCTGCTGTGATTTTTCAAAAAATGTATCAACTTTTCAAGTTCCTTAAAATCAAACTTATGATTAAGTTTATCATCAGTGGAGAAAACTGAAAAACATCAAGTTACCCTTTCTAACCCATCGCTTTATAGTTCGCTTTATAAAGAAAGATATATCTAGCATTGATGACTACAGATACAGGTTTTCATTCACTTCACCAAGAGAACTGACCGGTTGACTAGTAAAGGCTTTGCTAGGGGCAATTTGGCAGAATATTTTTGGCATCTAAAATGCTGTTTCATGTATCCAGTCACTGTGCTAAGTTATCATAGGATAGAACACAGATGCATGGGCTAAGAGTGGTCATTAGTGGAGGCAAAAATACAAGGAAGAATCACAGAAATAGCCAAACCCAGGTATGTCCATGCATACTGGAATGCCTAAAGGATGGATTATTTTTTAAGGAGCAGAAAAAAGATTTTAATTGATAGACTCATTATTCATTGACACAGAGTGAGCTCCAAAGGAAGCAGTATTTTTACCAGTGAAGAGCCAGTAGAGATTGAAACATGAAAAGAGAAGGAAGGTTGTCAAGTATAGCCTGTTGTATGTTATGCAGAAAAACTTCTGAGGGCTAATGGCCTAACTGCACAGGGGACTCGGATTTGGGGTTTGGCTCATGGAAGCACGTCTGTGATTCATTGTTTTTCTTTCAGAAAAATGTAGCTAGTGCTACATAATTTTAAAATACAAGGGGAAAGGAGAAAAATGGGAATGCCATCTGAGGATCACATATTAATATTGGATCAATATTGACATTCAGATTTGGGTGGTTATACTGTAGTTACTTGGCAGACTCCCCAGGTGTATAGAAAGTACACACTGCAATATTAAGGAGTAGTGGACTGTGATGTAACTTAGGATTCAGAAACACAAAAAATGGGGAATCTGACAGAAGGGCAAATGGGAGGACCGTGGCCTCTTTCTACAACTTTTGTGTACATATGAACTTGTTTCAAAATAAAATGCTTAAAAGGGAACTCATACTCTATAGTCTGTTTTCTGTTGTAACATGGAACTGGAAAAAGTATTACCAGTAGGTTACTTAAAAGATTTTCTTATCACTTGCTCTTGGCCCTGTGTTGTGACTAGCACTAGAAAAGCAGTGAAGAGAAAAAACAGAGATGGAGCCTTTGCAGCACTAGTTGCAGAAGCCAGCTGTAAAAGGCACGTGGGAACAATCAGGGGATGTTACCTATGGTCTGAGCATGATGAGACATTACATGGTGATGATTAAACTTATTGGGTATGAGTTTAGAACTGGGGTTATCGGAAGGTCCTTGAGTAGCCGAGACTCAATGAGGTCACTAGAGATGGAATGTCAAGAAGCCTGCAGATGGCTTGGAGATACTTGAACACAGTAAGAAAAGCTGAAGCAAATGCAGGTGAATGGTAGTAATTGTCAGATCTGGGTCATGAGTACATGGGACTCATCATGGTACTCTCTTAGTCATGTGTGTTTGGAAATTGTCAAGAAAGATTAAATAATCACAAGCACCTCTATCATTAATTTTTATTTCATTTTTAAATGTTAGGTATACTTTAATAAGTAAAATGTCCCAAGAAGAGACATACCAAACTGTTAGTGGTGATTGTATTGGGGTAGTGAGATTTAGGGCCAAGGAGAGAAGGGGGAGTTTTATTCTTAACTTCACATATTTCTGTAGCATTTGAATTTTCTTAGCATGTTACTTAGGTAAGAAAGGAAGAAAGCAAGACATGAAGTAGAGTTTACAAAGAGGCACAAATGCCACTAGCCTGGAGTAGTTACTTCCTTGAAGAAGGGGCTGTTGGTGAGGAGTCTTACGTTCATGTTCTTTATTATTTAAGTAATTTAAAATTAAAATGCAAAATGAGTAAATACTAAACCAGAAGAGGTTTCAGGCTCAAAAAAATATGTAAAGAAGGTGAATTTGCCACCAAACATGTCAACAAAATTGAATAAGTTCCGGTTAAAAAGAAACTAGTTACAATTTTATTTATTTATTTATACTAGGGAATGAAACTGGGGCATTCTACACCTCCAGCCCTTTTTGTTGTTGTTGTTATTGTTATTATTATTATTATTATTTAAATAGGGTCTCACTAAGTTGCTGAGACTAGCCTGCAACCTGCCATCCTCCTGTCTCAGCCTCCCAAGTACTGGGATTACAGGCGCATACCACCACACTTAGCACTCCAGTATGATTTCTAATAATTGCAAAGAATTTCATCTTCCAAATGTGTTGAAATTAACTAATCCCTTAAGGTACCTTCACATTGCTTCCATACTTGAAGATTACAAACAGTTAAACAATGAACATTTTGTCCCTCTTCCTTAACTGTGTATTTAAGATGCATTCCTAGGAAAGGAATTTCTTATCCAGAAGTGACAAGGAAGTTTTGGATAATTATTACCAGAAAGCTTAAAATGAAACACTGTTTGCCTATCAGATTAGCAAAACAGTGAAGAAGGTTGAAAACAGATTTGGCTGAGTGTGGTTCCTTAGTGGATCCGAAAAATGTGGAAGGCAGTTTCATAATATGAGCCCAGTTGAATGATAGGCATACACTTTGACGCAGCAGGTACCTGTAAGTAGTATTTTGGGTGCGTCCAGCAGAGACACTCCAATAGAAGCACAGCAAAGAATGTATAGGGAAGGTGTACTAGGTAAAATTGTGTCCCTCCCAAAATCTATGTTCACCAGCACCTTATTTGAAAACGGTCTTTGCAGATACAGCTATCACAGGTGAGGTCATCCTGGATTAGGATGGGGCATAATTCACTCCTTCTATGAAGAAGGAAATAGCGGACACAGAGATACACAGAATGGCGTGTGAGGACATGCAGAGGAAAGGTTCAGTTTTTGTGACACTTTGTTATAGCAGCTAAAACACCCAATATGGATGATCATTATGGTTTTGTTTGTAACTACAAAAGAAGGGAAACAGCCTAATGTCCATCAGTAGGAGACTGCTCTTAAGGAGGCTGAGACAGGAGGATCACGGGTGTGCAGCCAGCCTCAGCAACTTAGTGAGGCCCTTGGTGACTTAGTGAGACCCTGTTTCAAATAAAATAAAATAAAATAAATGAAATGGGGTCAGAGGTGTAGCTCTGAGGTAGAATGCCCCTGGGTTCCATCTCCGGTACCACATACACACAAAAAATTTTAATACATATATATATATATATATATATATATATATATGGAATATTCACACAGTGGAACAGCATGTAGCCACTAAAAGTAATAAAAAGATCATGAGTGTACATCAAGTTCAAGTGTGTCACGTGTACACACTTGAAATCCTAGTATTTGAGAAACTGAGACAGGAGGATTGCTGGTTCGAGGCCAGCCTCAGCAACTTAGTAAGACTGCAACTTAGTGAGACCCTATTTGAAAATAAAAAATAAAATAGGGTTGGGGGTGTAGCTCCAAGTTAGAATGCCTCTGGATTCAGTCCATAGTACCACAAAAAAGTGAAACATTTTTTATGACATTCTACCATTCACATAGAAAAAACAAGACATATATTTGTGTATGAATTAAATGGCTTATAATGGTAAGTGACTCTGAGGAGGGGAAGCGGGGGACTTGGTCACTGGGTGGCCTTCTATCATTATTTCAATACTTTGAAGATGTTTTAAAATGGTAATGTTTCCCTGTGTTTTTTCATTGTTTGGATCTTAAAGGTAACAAAAGCTTGTGTTAAAATATAAATATAGATGGTGAAAAGTGAGTGCATTTGTTTGAATCAGGGTCCAGATAAGGTCTGTTCATTGCAATCGATTGATACATGGCTTCTACCTTTTTCAGTACAGTTTTCTGTCTCCCATGTGTTTTTCTTTGCAGTTTATTTGTTGAAGAACACAGGACTTTCTGCGGAGTTCTCACTGGCCTGGACGCTCCTTGCGTCTCCAGTGGTGTCACTTGACATGTTGCCCTCCTTTCCATTTCCTTTGAATTAGTATTGAGAGAGGGAAGCCTAGTGTGATTCCAGGTTTTGTTGTTGTTGTTGTTTTGTTTTTGGGGGGTGGGGGAATGGAGCTTTTCTGGAAAAAAAAAATCCTTCATAAGTAGTGTTGTGTTCTCTAGAGGCTCATAACATCCAGTTGTCTCTTTTTAATTCTAGCAACCATGAATAACCATTGCCTACATTCATCAGTTCATTAGAATTTTCTCTTTTTTTATGAAAATCATGCATTTATTATGGTACTGGGGATCAAACCAAGGGCATTCTACCCTTGAGCTACACCCCAGCCCTTTTTATTTTATTTTATTGCTTGCTTTATTTATTTATTTATTTATTTATTTATTTATTTATTTATGTATTTATTTATTTATTGTACTCTGGGTTGAACCCAGGGGCATTCTACCTTCAAGCTACACCCCCAGCCCTATTTTATTTTTTTTAATTTTGTTTTTTTTTTATAATTTTTTTATTGTAATTCGTGCAATATAGCATACATCTTTGTTAAGTACGAGTTGTTGACAACATATTTGCACACAGTTCTCATTTGACCCTTTCCCCAATTCCCACCCCAATCCCCTCCCCTTCCCTCCCCCTCAGGTTTACTTCGGTGAGTGACCCTGATATGATTGTGTAATTACATCATGTGCTTTAGGGCGTCCCTCTGCCCCCTGCGTCCACTACAATTAAATCAACTTCGTTGCTTATCGAGGGTCTCTCCTTTTCATCTGGAGACCCTCCTATGCCACATCCCCTCCCTAGCATCCACATATTAGGGAGAACATATGCTTCTTAACTCTTTGTGACTGACTAATCTCAC